>OZ005743.1:59454302-59743955 GCA_963930735.1 Dioctria linearis | reverse complement strand
CTCCAATCCCTTACCAACAAAATTAGCCAGTCCTCTTTTCTGTCTTCCCATAATTTTATTCCTTTCGATTCCTAACAAACTATGTATGTCATCAAATCTTCTATTTATTCGATTGGTATGTTTAGATACCTCATTTCGTTTTTCATCGCATTCTGATTTCTAGTTATTACATATTTTCCCTAATCCTTGGGACTGCTTAACTATATTATCTATACTTACTTCTATTTCATTGATATCTATGCTGTTAATTATAGAAATGTTACCTTTGATACGCCTTATTTTTCCCAATTGTTTGAGGTATAACCCATTTGAAGTTACTTCTTGAACCTTGATGGCATCACTTACTGTTAGAGTGATCAACCTGAAAATGTTTGATTTTACTTTTATTATATTTAATAGATTGATTGTTTTCTTCTAATTATAAAAGAGTCCTCCAAAACTTTTACTATTTTAAATGGAACTGAATATTTTTCACTAAATTTATCTATTCGATCATTTTCAAACGAGGAAGAGACCTTTAACCCTAAATTCCTTGATCTTAGAGCCAATTTTTTATCATATCTCTCTTAAACAACAATATAAATATACTAATTTTATCATTATTACCTAATTTTTTTTATTAAAATTGCATTAAGTGAATTTCTTTTAGCCTCCGTTTCCATACGAAATAATTTCAGTTGCCATTCCTGAATATAGTCGATCGTAGTATTAAGTTTCATGTTGCCAAACTCGCTTGGAACATTTGCTTTTCTTCCAAATAACATTTCGTGAGGGGTGAAACTTGTACTATTATGTTTTGTAACATTATGACAGAATGTTGCATATCTGAATAACTTTGCATATTCCGGTTTAGTCCTATCCTTAGTTACTGATCTTATATACTCACCCAGTCTTGCATGTGTTATTTCAGCTGACCCATTAATCTGTGAATAAGCACTGCTTGTTTTCAAATGCTTAATTCCAAAAAGTCTGTGCAATTCCGACATGATCTCATTCACAAATTCTCCACCATTATCAGTAAGGATATATTTTGGTATTCCGAAATACAAAATCCATTCACTAGTAAATGCCCTGGCTATAGTTTCACCTTTCTTATCCTCGATTGGAATGTATCTTATATATTTGCTCAAGTCATCTTGTATTGTGAGGCTATAAGGAGACTTATTCCCTTCCTTTTCGAGACTACATTCAGCACTAGTTACAATTTTCATTGGATTTCTTCCTGGATGTCTGTTAATTTTCTGCTTCTGACATGGTACACATTTCTTTGTGTATTCAATAACATCTCTATTTAAACCTTTCCAATAGAATCATTCTCTTATCCTTGTTATAGTAGCTTTTTGTCCACCCTGACCTCCAATTAAGCCTTCGTGGTTCTCCCTAATAATTTTTCGTTGCTTATCTTTGTCCTTGACAATTTCAATTTCCTCTGCAACCCGCTCATCTGAAATACTTTCTTTATTATGTCCTTTAACCTTCTCACTGGTGGTTTTATTACTCACGTTAGCACTGCTTGGGCTAAGGTTCCCGTCATTAGCTTCAAACATTTCTTTCAAACCTAATCCATTCTGCTCTGAATACAACAAATCTTCCCCAAAAATCTCTCTTATATTATCTTCCACTTCCTTTGTATATCTTTCATTTGTTCTTTCTACCGGATATATCAATTTTATACTTAACTCGTCTGCTACTAGACAATAGTCTACTCCTTTTTTGTATTGTATTACATAATCATACTCCTCAAGCTTCAACCGCTATCTTACAAGTCTTGACCTTGGGTTTTTTTTACATTGAATAGCCATGTCAACGGTCTATGATAGGTTTTAATTTTAAACCTTCTACCATAGAGGTATGGCCTAAAATATTGTACCGCCCATTCCACAGCAAGGCATTGCTTCTCAGTTGTGCTATAGTTGCCTTCAACGCTATTTAGAGTTCTACTAATAAAATTAATGGGTAAATCTTTTCCTCCATATTCTTGGATAGAACTGCGCCCTTGCCAGAATTGCTAGCATCAGTTGTGATGGCAAACTCTTTGTTGTAATCCGGGTACTGTAGCATAGTAAATTCTTTCAACCTTTTCTTCAATTCTTCGAAACTAGTTTGTTCTTTATTTCCTCAGTAAAATTCAATGTTCTTTTTCAATAACCTATTCATTGGTGTCGCTATAATACTGAAATCTTTTATAAATTTCCGATAGTATCCTATCATTCCTAGAAAACTCTTTACTTCCTTTTGATTCCTAGGTTCACCCAGTTTATCAATCGCTTCAACCTTCTTTAAGTTAGGTGAAACAACCTTACTAGTAATTAGATGACCCAAATATTCTACTTCGGTCTTCAAAAATTCCGATTTATCCATTTGAATCTTTAGATTCGCATCCTTTATTCTTTTCAAAACTCGCCTCAGTATTTCATTGTGTTCATCTAAATTCTTACCATAGACCACTATGTCGTCAATATATACAAAGCAGCCTCTACCTAACAATCCATTTAATACGGTATTCATCATCCTCTGGAAGCACGCTGATGCATTCTGGAGTCCAAATAGCATTCGGGTATATTCGAAATGCCCATTTGATTTGAAAAAGCTGTTTTTTCCATGCTTTCCCCACTTAATGGAATTTGATGGAATCCTGATGTCAGGTCAAGGGTTGTGAAATATTTTGCTTGTCCCAATTGATCCAAGATTTCCTGCATATTCGGTATTGGATAATTATCGGTTATCGTTATCTCATTAAGTTTCCGGTAATCGATCACCATTCTCCATTTCTTTGTCCCACTTGTGTCCAAATTTTTCGGCACAATCCACAACGGACTTGACCATGGGGATGCACTATGGCAGATGACACCATTCTCTAGCAGTTTCCGAATCTGGGTTTCGACTTCATCCTCATGAATCTTGGGATACCTATAGGTTTTAACATTAATTGATGATTCGCTGTTTGTTCTTATATGGTGCTCAATAACAGAAGTCTCAGTCAGATTATCACCTGTCCTAAATGTATGGTGAAATTCTTTAATTATATTATTCAAAGTTTCCAATTCTTTCCTATCTCTTAAATTATTCTTTCTAATTCCTTCATATACCTTACTAAATCGTTCATTGTATGTAGTAGACAGTGACGTAGTAGATTCGTTCAGAGATCTGTTCCCTCCAATACGTTGATCAACGCAGTTTGTTATCATTTCTTGATATTTAAATTCGAGCTTCATTTCAAGATAATCATTATATATTATGTTATTATTTAAATCGATACATAAATTCATCTCACTTAAAAAATCGCTACCTATGATCATAGAATCCGATTACATATTTCGTAACTACATAAAACTTAGTTTTGATTAAATAATAGTTTTTATTTAATTCAATACAATGATTCATAGGTATATTAACAGTACCTATACTAGATCGACTGGAGCGACCAATCCCCTTAAAATAAATTATGTCATTAAAATCAAAATCCTCTTTATAGACGCAATTTTCCTTAATTAGGCTTATACCTGCCCCTGTATCAACGAGAAATATATAATTCTCTCCGTCATAATTTAGTGTAATGTGAGGGCTTTGATGACAATTGGAAACAACACACCCGTTTTCGAAAGTTTGAACCCATTTTTTTCATTACAATTTCCACTACATTCATATTAGAAGGATCACGGTTACCTGCATCAGCCTTATTTTTACTACCAATATACTTGTTGTACTTGTTTATTCGTTGGTAAGTTTGCCCTACATTTTTATTTCCTCGATCAAAATTCTGTTTACTTTTGAAACAATTACTTGATATGTGGCCCTTGCTTCCCCAGTTATAGCATTTTGGATTAAAATGATGAATTTTAACTAAATTTCTTCCCGTATACTCCTTATCTTTGCAACCGCAATATCCTAAACGGATTTCTTCTTCCATTGCTAGTTGGCTCGCCTCAGCCAAAGTTTTAGGACGTTGAGTGTTTACAAAAGTCCCTATTTCCTTTCTCAATCCATAAACGTATGTATTTAACATATCCTTCTCTATAGCTACTTTCTGTCCGTAATAAGACGAATTTCTGAATCCTCATTAAAAAGAGCTTGTATGAGTCGACGAGTTAAAGTTTCAGATCTTTGAGTATACTGCATAACCGTTTCGTTATGGTTTTGTTTTAATTTAGTCATTTCTAAATGAAGCTGCATACTCGAGTGAACCTCTCGAAATACCCTATTCAACTCATATTTCAAAT
The DNA here is from genome assembly GCA_963930735.1 of Dioctria linearis. NCBI lineage: Eukaryota > Metazoa > Arthropoda > Insecta > Diptera > Asilidae > Dioctria > Dioctria linearis. The sequence continues at coordinate 59,739,735 of OZ005743.1, read as the reverse complement.
CCTCCCATCTAGTAAGTTTTTTATTCATGAGCAAGATTTCAGCATTTCCCGAAATCCTACTTTTAATAATAGGCAATAAGCACTTTTTCTGCTGCTCAGTCGCCAACTGCATAGCATTATCGCAATTTTGAATAAAACTATAAGCTTTAGAGGGATCACTATCAAAATGTGTAATGATTTTAATTAAATTCTCTAAGCTCATCCTAACCTCCACGTTACTGGAAACAGTAGAATGTATACCTGCCACAACATTATTTACAATTTTCTCTTGCCCTAATTTCGCTTCATTAGATTTATTCGTTTCCTCTTGCTCTACACTATTATAATTTCTATCTGGACTGGACAATAAATTCTCCTCAACGGGTACACCTTCTCTACAATCTTCTTCAAGAAGGCACAAGAACGTTTTCTTGAATAGCTACGTGAACCGTAAAAGATCCTATATCTTTCCGCAATGTTTTTCTGAGATATTTGATTATTATTAATTATTTCATCAAGGGTCAATGTGATCGCTAGTCTACTAACGTCGCTCACAAAATTGAATGATCTTTTGAGGGTATCGGCATCGAAATCGTAATCGCTTTCGATGATGCTCGATTTCTGACTCATTATGATTATTTTTTTTTGTGTAAACAAAAGGTGAAATTCAGAGAAGAACCGAAAGTATTCTTATTCACTTCTTTAATATATCGCAAATTTATAAGCAGTTTGTGTGCAGCTCTTTTCTTATTCACTCAAATTCCACAAAGTACCCAAAAAGAAAACTTGTTTGCTCTTATTTCATCACGAAAATTACCACAATTCACAAAAGTTCTACGTCTAAAGTATTTGATTTTGTTTTAATTAAATATTTCTTTTCTTATCAAAAAAAAAACAATCAAAGATATATGAAATTATCAAGCCTACAGCAAGCAATAAAACAAGATATCGTAGACAATAATCAGGAAATATTTGCAATCATTAGACTTACAGTAACAAATAGAGTTTTGAGTCCATTACAGACGCAGATGCCAGCGCTCCCAAAAATCGAACCATCCAAGTATATTTATTACTTCAGCAATACGTTAAATCCTCTAGAAAGTTTTGCAAAGCGAGCAAGTGATATCCTATTTTACCTCGTGAATTAAGCACTCAAACTCTTCTTTATTTCGCGAGATAAACAGTTCACGAATTAAAATTTAAAAAACTTTTACCGCTGCCACCAACTGCTATGTACGGAATTGCTAATCGAAGTTAGAAAGAGAGTTTTTTTCACTTCTCCGCAATAACAAAATGCTTACTTTTACTAAAAGTATAAAATATATTTTATTATTGTAAAAAAGAAAATATATATAAAAAAGAATACAGGAGTATATAAGATCTATATTTTCGATTGGTTTAACGCACGGCGATCTGAGATGAACTGAACTGTACTTCTTAAAATTATCTTAAACCAACAGAACAAAAACATGAAAGTAGCTGAGTAGCACAATTCGCTTCTCGAGAAAATGTTTATGTTTACAAAGATTTAATAAAGTATCGTATTACAGTTTTCTTACCAAACTACAAAGAAACAAAGTATGCACAGTAAAATGTTGCTGACAATAGAGAAAAATTGTTTCTTATCTAATATGAATAATCAAGTTATGCATAACATGTGCAGGAAGGTTCCCCATGAAATGGTTGAGGAGTTTTGGTTTGGCGTTGGTGCATCGGATGCACTTCGCGACTATTGCTCGAGCGATAGTTTTACCCTTTATGGGCCAATATCTTTAGCGCGTTGTATCAAGTAGTGTCTGTCGAGCACAGTGTAGATTGCCTTCATGAAGATGGGTCATCAATAGCTTAGTAAAGCTATGTGCGTATAGAAGTAGTATTGGGTGTTTTGCATCCAAGGGTAAATTAGCTGCTTCCAATCGCCCTCCTACTCTGATTAAGCGTTGGTTGTCTATGACCGGAGACAAGCTGCTGTTATGGACATACCCCGTACGATGTAATTGTGATAATTCTTCCCTGGATTCCCTTTATTGAATTGATTTGATGATGATTGTGGTAGCCTCGTCAAGTTCCTTTGTTGTTAGTTGCTGGTTTCTGTTGCGACAGTAATGGACAGGTCGACTATTTCATGTGAATCTCAAAACATAATTCGTTGCCATCGACTGAAGTTATTCTTATGTTCAATGGTGTTTACAAAGTGTGAATCTTCACTAAAGACTATTAGAATAGTTTTCGGGCGCCTTTTTTCCAGGTCCGTGTCTGATTTGAGGTACTGTGGAGGCCAGTGGTTTTCTGTGCCATGAAGGATTAGAGGACCATAAAACCAAATGTTCTGAGAAGCTAGTTTTTCTGGATGTACTCCCCGCGGTACACGGTCGGCCGGATTCTGTTTTGAGCTTACATATGTCCATTCTGGTGATGATATTTCTTGAACAGACACGATCCGGTTGGTGATGAATGTATGATATAATGCCGGATCCGAATTTATCCAGTCTAATGTGATTTTTGAATCAGTCCAGTAATAGCATTGGATTCAATTTTATATCGGATCTGACTCGGCAAGCTAATTCTGCAGGCAGTTTTGCTGCGCACAACTCAAGTCCTGGAAGAGTGCATGGTTTGGCTGGAGCTACTCTTGATTAAGAGCATGGGAGTCGCACGAATGTAACTCATTCATGGTATATCGAACATAAATATAATTCAGAACCATAGGCCTTTCCAGATTCGTCAGCAAAGGCATGCAGTTTTACTGATAATGGAACTCCTTCAGAGAACATATGTCTTGGAAATTTGGTCCTAGCGAGTAATGGTAGTTCTTGACGATATTTTGTCCAAAATGTGTGTAGTGCCATAGGGAGCGCTGCATCCCAGTCAAGTTTAAGATGCCATAGGGTTTGAAGGAAAATCTTTTCAGAAACGATCACAGGACTTGAGATACCAAGCGGATCGAACAAATGTTCAATGTCCTATAAAACAGTTCTATTCGTCACGCTCCTACGCTCAGTGCGCAATTGTTGTTGTTGTTGTTTGATGCAAAATTCATCTGAGTGAGGTATCCATGTCAGCCCCAATGTTTTTATGCCTAGTTCGGACTCGTGAATGTCGAATTGCAGAGCCTTATCTTCTCTTGAGTAGGATTTCATTAATTGGGGATGATTGGCGAACAATTTCCTGAGCTTGAATGCGCCACTCCTTAGAGCTTCTTGCAACTGCCTCTGTAACTGTAATGCTTCAACCAAACTATTTGACCCCGTCATTGCGTCGACCACATAAAAGCCTCTTTCAATTGCTTCAGATGCCAGTGGATAAGTCGCCTTGAACTCTTTTCCTAGTTGTTGAAGACATCTAGTCGCAAGGTATGGTGCTTGTGTGGTGCCATATGTAACAGTGCGCAGGTTGAAACATTTTATAGGTTTGGTGATGTTGCCTCTCCACCAGATTAATTGAAACATCTGGTCCTCTGGAGCCACTAATATTTGTCTGCACATCTTTGCGATGTCGGCTGTGAAGACAAACCGTGGGATACGGAAACGAAGCAATATTGAAAATAAATCGTTTTGTACGGTAGGGCTAGTTGACAAAATATTGTTCAACGAAATGTTTGATGATGATTTACAGGAGCCGTCAAATGCTGCTCTTGATTTCATTTTTGTGCTGGCTGGTTTTAACACAGCATGGTGTGGCAAGAAATAATACGGGCTGAATGACAATGTTGAAGTCAATCTCTCTCATGTGATCGAGTTCTCTGTATTCCTTCATGAAGTCCATATATTGTGTTTGTAATGATGGATTTCTTTCGAATTTTCGTTCGATAACTAGAAATCGGCGCAGAGCTACATCTTTTGATTCACCTAATTCCTTGATATCTCGATAAAAGGGTAGTTTGACAATAAAATGGCCAGTGTTATCACGCTTGATCGTGTTTTGAAAATGATGTTCACATCTAGCTTGTTCTGCTGTGAGTTTAGGAGAAACTGACCGTTCTTCTTCTAATTGCCAGAATTTTTCCAAGTGTGTCTCTAGATTGATATCTTCTGTTGTAGAAATGCACAAGTTAAAGTTTGTTGTGATAACTGGGGTGTTGTTCCTGCAGCTGCCCAACAAAACATAGTGTTCTGTAAAATAGGCAAGTCTGTTCCAAGTTTTATTTGACCAACCGCAAGAAGTTGATGATAAAGGTCTGCGCAGATGAGCAGATCTATCTTGCCTGGGCAGTCGAAACTTGGGTCCGCTAATTCTATGTTGTGAGGAATAGACCAGGACTCTGTATCTATTTCGTAAGTTGGCTGTTACGAAGCTATTTCCGGAAGAACGAAGGCTTCGATTCGTGCTGTGAAGTTGTTGAACCGTGACATCACACACATCACATCTATGTTGGGTGCGTTGCTTGATTTCTCCTATGCCGTGTATTTGTATGAGCATAGTTTCTGATGATTTTCGTAGACCAAGTTTACTTGACAAACGTTCTGTTATGAAGTTAAGTTGCGAACCGGAGTCAATAATCTCTCTACATCGGATTGTTTCGCCCTTGCCCTTTGGTATCATTATTAATACGGTTCCAAGCAGAACATAATTTCTCTTAAGTGTCTTCATTCTTGCTGCCGAGCTTTCTGATGGCTCTTTCGAACTTGTTGTTGGTTGAACGATGATGCTCTTAACTGCTTAATCGTCAGAAATCTTAGATTGAATTTGTTGATGAAGTAATATATTGTGCTTCTGATTACATTTTAAACACTCTCTTGCCGGACAATCTGCTACTTGGTGGGAACTCTTCAGGTAATTTGTGCACACCTTTAATTGGTATGCCATCTTGCGACGTTCTGTAGGTGAAAGTTTTATAAACTTAGGGCATGCAAATAATCCATGTTGCTTCTGAGAAGCTTTGTAACGGGTAGGGGTGGCTCCTGTGACCAGTACTGATGATTTGTTGATGAGTCTACCGTCTGCATTCTGTGAGCCTAGTGTCTCTGGAGCCTGGGATCGAAGTTCCAAGAACTTCAGGAACTCTTCTACTGATTGTAGATCTCTGGGTGGCTGTAATACTTGCTCATACAAAACATTGTTTGATTTATCTACCTTTTTTAGAAGCAAGTGTAGCAATATTGGATCCCATGTGTCTGTCTGGATTTCAAGATTATGCAATGCCAAGATGCATTCCCTTGTAGTGTTATGTAGCTTCTTTATTGATGTGGAAGAGTCTGGTGTGGTCAGTTGTTTTCCTAACAATTTTTCCAACAATATTCTGGTCAGCAACCTTTTGTTGTTGTATCGTTTTGTAAGGGTATCCCAAGCCGTTGAATAGTTTGCATCTGATGTTGGCAAATGTCTGATTAGGCGTTCGGCTTCACCTGCTGAACCTCCTCCTGAAGCAGTTCATGAAACTTGTTGGAAATTTCTTCTCTTATGGCTTGATAACCATCCTTGAATTCCTCATAATTCTGGGTTGACTTGATTGTCAAATTTTTCTCGAAGCTCACTATCGGTCTTGTCGTACTTCGCCCATTGCTCATCCAGGTGGCTTAAACTGTTCATGTAAAATTGCAGATCTCTGTCAGCAATACGCTGCTTTTTATGACTAGAGATAATTCTTTCTATTTCATCTTCTGTTGCCGTTTGTTGCTTAGCAGCTGTTCCATGACGATAGATTGTCTGCCAGTTGATTGATGCGATTAATCTGACGTAAAATCACGTCGGGGTCACCAAATTTAGGTTTGTATTGCGATCAAGCTCTTTTGCTTGCCCGCGACTTCCTTTTGGAGGTATATCAAGGTACTTAACCTTAATACGATTTGTGCCTTAAGATACTCCACCTTAAAGCGGTGGTTATACTGGCGAAGTGTATTGAGATACTTAACCCCAATAGAAAACAGTTGTATTGAAGGTACTCAACAATACGTTATCGATGAAAATTCGCTAAATAAAACCCTCGACTTCTGACGAACAACTAATAATTTATTTTCTAAAAATTCCCTTTTTTATACAAAATTATCTACTCAAATCAAAAAACATCAAAATCAGCAAAATTCTAAATTATTTCCTTCCATAAAAACGCATGAAATCAGATCTATGTATTTTTCTTACCTACCTACAAAATAATTGTCACTGCGCCTTCTGTTATCACAATTCTTATGCAATGTGATCTTGTTTACTTGCGTAGTGCAGATAATTTCGTAAGAATTGTGATGGGCAGAGGTGAGAAATTATTAGTAAGCAGTTTTACAATTAATGAAATTTAAGTTTTTGGTATGTAAAGCTAAGGAATGTGCTGCAATACTACGCATATGGCTAGGCTTGAACAATTATATATCATTACTATACAGATACATATATTGTTTCATATCGTAAGACGGCTAATAGGGCCTAGGGTTAACAGTAATTTACTTGATAGATGATTGTGACGATAACGATGTGAATGAAAATGTGGATCGCTTACGAACACTAAACCGAGTTATTCATATATGGATGGTTATAATTCACATATGCCTATTTTCTTTGACGCAGTGGTTATTGCATGTCTACGTCTTCTCTCTCTAAGTCTCATTCCTTATTTGTCTTTGGGTTATTTCCCCTTTTTCTGAGTAACGTGTGAAATGAGTGAGTAGATCCAGTGAACGGTATAGCCCGGATGGAGCACAGCTAGAGCACACACTCGCGGATCAACGGCGCTAAGTGAAACATGTTTCTTTGGTTTTGGAACTTAGCAATGGGTGGAATATGGCGATCGGGACCAAAGCCGGACCTTCAACGTTAGCCGGGGCTCCCACCGCATTCCTCTCTCAACGATTTAACCTTCTCACCCACAAGAGTAGTTACCCTCCAGGCGATGTCACTTGTACAGCTTTCAGCAGCGCTCGCGTTTCTTGCTATTTCGCTTCTTTTCAGGTATCTTTTTAGGAGGCGAATCAACATGCGACGTGTAAGTTTTATTTTCTGTCCGTCTGTTCGTCCTAATTCCGAGTAAGATGAGCAAGCTTTTTTTTGTATATCTACGACAGTTAACAAGCATCGAAAGGAGGTGAGTAGCAAGAACCACCCCAATCCGGCTGATCGCTAGCGCAGAAATGCTGCGCGGCCACCAACACATATTCTGGAAATGATTTTTGTAACAGAAGGGCTTAGCTGGGCTGTATGTCTATGCTTGTTGAGCATGGACATGCCCGTCAGTGAAACGCCGTCTGTTACAGTAGCGCTAAATATATTACAGTATGCAGTGCTCAACCACTATTTTTATCTTGCAAGTGAGTATTGGATCATAGATATTTAATTTGCACCACTCATTTAAATTTTCAACCTCACTGATTGGAGCAGTAATTGCTTGAAAATACATAATGTTTTTAATAACTTCATTATTTCTAGTTTCTGTAATAAATTCGCTGAAAACGTTGCAGGAACTTGAATATGATATTGTTGTTTTAAGGTATTCTTAATTCGGCGAGAACGTAATTTGAATGCATCTTGCATAAATACTTTAGGATCTATATGTCTTATGTTCACAATAACACCTGTTGCCGCATAATCATCAACTTAGAATAAAATTATATATCACAATGTATATCTCTTAGAATTTAGTATTAGCAATACTTATCTAAAATTTCGATTATTCCATTTTGGCCTTTTTAAATATCTGAAAACAAATAAATTAATTTTAATTAATTAGAATGTAAACAAAAGCTTAATATGTAAACAAATAAATTACACAAGACTCACCAACGACAAAAACGTTTCCACATCACAAAACATTTAAACAAAATATAAATAACACAAAGTTTCTGATGAACATAAATAACTTTAGACAAACATTAATATCTACTTACCCATCTATTTGACAGCGATTTTCAATCCATTGATAGTGACATTTGCTGCAATATACTGGAAATTTTAACACTCGTACCAATGTAGAAATTTCAGGTCAATACCTAACGATAAGTTTAGGCGAAGTTTTATAAGAAGGGGATAGCATATAAAACATACAGATTTTTGAGGGGAAACATTTGACCATTACCTTATATGATAAAATTTCTTGAAAAATCTAATGGATTTTACATTGCCAAATGATACGGTATTTTTTAAGAGAAGAGATCACATTGAAATCGGTAGTCGAGAGGTCAAGTAATCTTGTTTCGGGGTTAGTATAAAATTTGGAAATCAATTGAAAATTTTGAAGCAATGTAAAAAGGGTTGAAAGCTATAATAAAGTCGAGAAATCAATATAAGGTTACTTTCATAAATTTATAAATTTATAAAATCGATTTGGTCGTCGGAAGTACTTTCATTCTCTCATTGCCTGTATTGGTTAAAGTGAACTGGAACTTATAAATTTATTTAGAAAAAGTTGAAACAACCTTGAATTAAATGTGCAAAATTTATTGCTTAAATAAATTTAAGTGTAGTTAAAAGGTGCTTATTCATTTTCAATCACCACCCCTGGTGTGAGATGTATAGCTCAGTGGCAAGGCTGTTTTCTGTGATTCGAACAAGAAGAACTCGATTCCTCGTCGCAGCAGATTGCATTTTTATATTTTTTTATGGGTGGAAATTATATGGATGCAGTTGACTAGCTAGAAAAAACCTAATTAACCTATGTTTACTAATTCCTCTTGAAAACGAACAACACCTGCTTCAATTCTACCTGCGAATGCTGTTTTCATTTCTTCCCACTTAACATAACCACTTCCTCTTACGCGTTGAGTAATCCCTCCACCTCGATGAGTGGCTTCAATTAACACTTTCAACAATTTAAATTGATCAATGTATGAAGCCAAATGGCTTTTCATAGCATTCTTATTGCACAGTCGAAATACCGCTTGAGATCTTCGAATGTTTCCGTTGCACTCTTTAACACTATTATATTGTCTGCGGAACTTGCCCACTTAAACACATCTGCTCGCACGTCACTAATTATTAAAGCATTTCCATTTACTGATGTGATAGAAATTTTAAATTTTTTTTATTAGACACTAGCACTGAGACTCACTTAGAATGACTGTTGTACCCCACGAGTTTGTTTGCGCTTTTATAGCTATCGTTTGTAAACATGAATGACCCTGCTGCTACAATAATCATTGCACAGGATGAATTCGAACGAATTGAAGTAAAAGTTGAGATGATTCTAAAATACACGATAAACAAAAAAAAAACATAAATCACTCAAATTAATTGCTTAAATTTGATTACCTTATTCTGCCGACCGAATTTGCAAATGTGAATGATATTAAATGGGATTGTTTAAATGAATGAATATCAAGAATTTCTTATGTAAATAAAAAGAACATTTGAGAATTCGTTTACTTTATTCGAATCCAATGAAACGTTTCGATCGGTTTACAATAATAAATTTTTGGAAATATTTTTTTTGCTGCTTACAGGAAGTGTGGTATCAAATTGCATAATAAGAATTTAAAATTTAGGAGTCGTGAATTCAGGAAGCTCTGTGAAGAATATGGTATAGAAACAAGATTCACGGTCTTGTGCCATCCACAAGCCAACCCGTCCGAAAGGGTCTACCAGATAGTAAAATTAATTCTTAGGGCGAATGTCTCAGATAACCATCGAAATTGGGATCATCACTTGGCGAAAATCGCATGCGCTATCCGAACCTGTACACAAGGAGTCACCAAATTCACTCCATACTTGGCAGGGAAATGATAGAATAATAGAATTATGCACATTCGGATGCAGCGAAGTATTTTAACGCTAAGCTTGCACATAAACACACCGAACCATTTCGAGTAATTAGGAGAGTCTCTACCTGGATATTCGGATTGTAGTACCCTAGTGAGAAAAGTGCTGGCGTTTGGAATTCTGAACACCTGAAACCATATAATAGGACTGGAGAGCGCTTTGAATAGAGTCCGTACACATTTTACCTTCTTGTGAAACCTTCTTGGTGGAGTCCTAAGTGATAGTTTTGATAGGATTGGAGTCTGTAGTACAATACGTCACTTTTGATTAAAAATTCGATACTACCCTTTACTATGGGTCCTCCATAATGACGACAGACCCCGTACAGAAATTATGTGCGGTAGGGATACTGTCGCTTTTCCCTTGCACAGATTTATTATAAGGGATCTAACTGCAGTGATAATCGAGTTCAAGAATCTCCAAAATAGCAAGGAGCAGATTATTCTAGAGTCTGCCTACTTCCCAGCAGATAAAGAACTCCCACCACCACAGGAGGTTAAAGATCTTGTGGAGCACTGCAGTCTAAATAATCTGAAACTGATTACCGGCTACGATGCCAATGCCCATCATACAGCTTGGAATAGCAGCAACATCAACGAAAGAGGTGAGGAGGTTCTACACTATGTACTCTCAAAAGGCCTACAAATAGCTAACCGAGGGGTAGAGCCCACCTTCGTCAATGCAATCAGAGGGGAGATTTTTGAGCTGACAATCACCAATAGGCAAGGTGTTGAAATGGTCACGAACTGGCGTGTCTCAAATCAACCTTCGCTATCGGATCATAGGTACTTACGTTCCAATATTGAGGCTCTGCAAACAAGGACGGAACACATAAGAATCCCAAAAAGAACAGATTGGGCAGCATACAGGGCCCTGGTCTAACAGGAACCAATAGGCCTTCCAAGAAGGATCAAATCGATCGAAGAAGTCGATCTCCTAGCAGATCAACTTCAAACAACGCTTATTCGAGCTTCTGAAGAAAGCTGCCCTAATATCACTATCCAAAGGATAAAAGATGTTCCTTGGTGGAGCAGTCAGCTAGGTAAATTAAGGAAAAGCCTGAGCAGTTCAACAGAGCTAAGGCTATTCAACAGTGGGAGGCATATAATAAATCTCCAACTGAATATAACAAAGAGCTCAGAAGATCCAAAAGAAATAGATGGAGTAACTTGTGCGAGGAAATTGTTAGCACCACAAGAACTTCGCGGCTCCAAAACGCCTTCTCCAAGGATCATAACAACGGTATTGGCTCCCTCAAACACTGTGATGGAAGCCTTTACTGTAATACCAAGGGAACGGTAGGCATTCTTCTCAAAACGCACTTCCCACTCTGCAAATTTGTGATCGAGGAGCCCGACGTAGACACCAGATCCTGAGTGGTGCTTAGCAGGGATTACCGACCAGCAAAAAAGTTTGGCACCGAAGCATAGGTAAGATGGGCTGTCAAGTCCTTCAAACCTTTTGAAGCTCCTGGCGGTGATGGCATATTGCCGGCATTACTGCAAGTATCGCTGGATAACATAAAGCCCCTTATCATCGAGATATTTGGGGCCAGCCTGTGCACGGGATATATCCACAAGGCATGAAGACTAACTAAGGTTTTTTTTAATCCGAAATCGGGTAGAAAAGTATCCAGAGAGGTAAAATCATACAGGCCTATCAGTCTGACATCGATTCTCCTGAAAACTCTAGAGAAAATAATAGACAGCCACATTCGGACGACGTCCATCAAAAGCTGTCCACTTAATGCCAATCAATATGCCTACCAATCCGGAAAATACACCGAGCGCGCTCTCAGAGGTCTGTTAGAGACTATCGAGAAAGCCTCACAGGAAAAGGAGGTGCTTATTTGTTCCTTTATGGACATACAAAGCGCATTTGATAATACTCCCTTTGACTCCATCAAGAGAGTTTTTGAAGGTAGGGGCATAGAAACCTGCATCGTCAGGTAGATTGGCAACATGCTCGAGAAACGCTGCATAATTTAAATTTCAATTTATTTTATTAGGGCATTGTACAATGAAGATGCGGGATCTTATAATTAGTACAAGTTCGAAAGTATATACAAAATCAAAAGAAAAACAAAACTTAACATATCGAAACTCCAAAATATTGAAATAATGAATATACATGTGCCAAAAAAAAATGTACCTAATAGTAACAAGGAGTATGTAAACCTATAACTAAACTTAAAAATGAAATAATAATTGCAATCATAAAGAAGTAATCAATCGAGTTAAATGTGAATACACAATATACTAAGTTAGAAATAAATAAAGGAGAGTTAGATTTCATAAATTCAAATAGTAGGTATTTGAAGCAGTTGAATGTGAGGATCTCCAAAGAAATTCTCAAAGAAATTGGTAAAATGTTCCAAATTCTGACAGCGTGGACGAAGAACGGGTGCTTTTATGTAACACAATTGGATCGAGAAATAATCAATCTTACAGTCCTGGTAGATCTAGCAAATTGTAAGCAGTCGTATAAATAATTAGGAGATTGAAACTTAATGCCCTTAGCCAAGAATAAGGTACACCGAAACTTCAGGTAAAGTGAAAAACTGCATCCAAAAATAGACGAGACGTATCGCGAAACATGATCGTACCGCCGAAGATTGTAAACATATCGCACTATTGAATTAAAACCGATATTAAGTTTATAGAAGGACTCCGAGTCAAGCTGACAGAAGACCTCGCACCCTTAGGCTACTATAGGAGCAATTAATGAGCTAGCTAGTAATAAGCGCTTTGAGAGTGGAGTATATGGGGCAGATGACCACAGTGTGTGGAGATTACCATATACTTTTTGAATTGCAATATCTATATTGTTATTCCACGTAAGGGTTCTATTAAATATTACCCCCAAGTTTCGAGCGGATTGAGCAAAAGCGATAGTGGAACCGTTGAGTTCAACCACGGGAAAGCTGTTTAGATCAAGCAATGTCTTATAAATAACTAAGCATTTAGATTTCTCTGGATTTAATTCAAGTTTGTTCAAAGCTGACCACCTATTTATTGATGATAAATCCTGATTAATACAAAATACCGCATCCTCAGCCAAACTAATAGGACGACAGATGTATAATGGTACATCATCGGCATAGAGATGCAAACGAGAATATTAAGGGCAGCTAAATATATCATTGATGAACATAATGAACAGGATCGGTCCCAATATAGAGCCTTGTGAAACACCCGAGTTGACTGCTTTGAATGAGGAGAGATCAGTAGAAAAAACTGCCTGAAAGCATCCACATAAATAGTCAGAAATTAATCGTACGGCATGTATGCTAAAATTAAAGTTATTTATCAGTTTCAAGCAAAGCGTTTGATGATCGACTGAATCGAATGCTTTGGAAAAATCAAGAAAAACGACCGCCGAAAATATATCATTATCCAAACTTTTTCTAATATCATTTGTAATTTTCAGCAAAGCGGTAATACAATCATGCTTTGCTCTGAAACCAGACTGGCAGCTATGTAAAAGAGAGTTACTTAACAGAAAATTAGTGATTTGTGTACACATGATTTTCTCAATGATTTGAGATAAAAAGGGAAGAAAGAAATTGGACGACATTCAGACGAACTTTTAGGGATAGGAATTACTTTAGATAATTTGAAATGGTAAGGGAAACGTGACATCATGAAGCAAGTGTTGACAATATGAGCTAAAGGAGAAAGAAGGTTAGGCAATAATAGACGAACAAATCTGGGACTAATCAAGTCCAAACCAATGGAGCCCGACTTTAAATTTTTAAACGCTTCCAATACGTATTGATCGCAAGCGATTGAGATGATGACAATGAAGAAAATGTCAAGTTGTATCCTGTGGAGACAGGAGGTTGATCTGACAAAAAGATGTCATTTAGTGTATCGGGATCAACTTCACAGTTTGTATTTTTAGTTGACTTTACACCCAAAAATTTACTATTTTCCAAGGCTGCTTATTGGGAAGTTCGGTGTGTAGTATCGATGAGTAATACTCCTTTCTTGAGATGTAAATGGCATTTGTCACACGGTTGCGGAGAATTCGATATTCCTCCCAAAAATTGGAGGAGGGAAATCGCTTCCACATTAGGGAAGCTCTCTTACGAGTGTGAATCAAATTAAGGATTTTATGTGAAAACCAAAGACACTGAGAATTATCCACTCTTTTAGTTATAAGAGGAATATGCCTCTCATGTATGTCTTTAAGAGTATCACACAAAGACTGTACCTGCCCATCCACAGGAGTTTTAGATTGTACACTATTCCATGTGATAGAATCTGCCTCATCCGACAACGCCTGGAGATCTACACGCTCATAGCAACGATAGGTATATGTGTGGGATATCCGCACTCTTTCGAGGCAAATGTCATAAGTGAGCATTATTAAATCGTGATCCGAGATACCTGATAATGATGTTTGATTAATAAAGACTAGTTTAGACATATTTGATGTAAAGAAAGCATCAATTAGTGTGGACGAAATACTGGTGAAATGCGTAGTTTCGCTGTTAACACGGCGCAATGCAAGGGAGCCTAAACGAGTATTAAATGAGCAAGACTGACCTGCTGGGTCCAAGAAATTATAGTTGAAGACACCTCCAATTATAATGATTTCATAGCGTGGTACAACATCTAATAAAACATTCTCATGATTCGAATGATGACATGAAGGCGGTTTGTAAATACAACCAATCAAGCATTTAGTAGAGCCAGAACCAAGCTCGCAGAAGACATGTTCCGCTCCGGTATTAGAATTGCAACTAGTAAGTAAAGCCTTGCATTTAATGTTATCCTTCACAAATATATTGCTAGCCCACTACCACGCCGCCCACGTCTATTACAACGAAACACTCTTTAATTCCGCAAACTTAAAGTAACGTCATCAATCTCTGGCTTGAGCCGGCTTCTCAGTGATGCAAATAACATCAATTGATGAACTGGAAAATATTTCGCGAATCTCGTCAATCTTCGGTAGCAAACTTCTCGAATTAAAATGAACAATCCTAAGTCCATTGGCTTGATTACATAAAATATTGATTAAAATTTTTACGCAAGCACCCGCGGCCAGACTGCCAAAACTAGCCATTATCGAATAGTAACGAGGCTCTCACACTCAACTGATTTATATAGACAAAAATTAACACTATATTAAAAATTATAAAATCCAGCTGAAAAACGTAATACAATTTTATCTTAGCTATAGAACTAAATAAAATATAAAATAAATAATAAATCCTAGACAACATAGCGAAATATTACTTAGAGAAAGAGTCTTAGAAAGATTGCAATAATCAATTAATTAAACAAGTTTAACAGTAGCGAAGCACTTTAAAGAATTCAAGAAATCAAGGGCTATGAATTACAAATGAAAATTTTTAATCCTTCATTGCTGTGATCCAAAGTTAAAGCCATTTATTCCAGCGAGTATAAACCGTCAACTGCCAAAATGCGTGAAGCCTTCTCCCCTTCCCTTTTCCGCACAAACACATTTCCGGATGACGTATGTATATGCAGCTGAAAGCTTTTGTTTGTTCCTGAACTTAATAGCTGCACAGGAGATGCGATAATTTTTCGTAGAGAGACTATCACTAACATGATTAGCAGAAGACAAATCGTTCGAGCTACCAATTCCAACATCTCACAAACGCAGTACATAACAGCATAACAGCTACCATGAACGGCGAATCCAAAACAATAATTGCCTTTAAAAGCTGCCCATAAGGCGGGGTGTAATATGGTTGTTTTCATGTCACACTATGACCTATCCATGACTATTTATTTGTTATAATTTGTGCCAAGAATTGAAAAGGCAAAAGGCTGCCGAACTTAATTTCGACGGCTAAGAAGTCGCTGTTATGATGATATCCGTTGGTACTATTCAAATGGCAGAATATGCCAGAGTTCTTCCTATGGCATAGTATGCCGATATTGCAGTGGGATGGCAGAGGATGCCGATGTTAATATATACTAAGGCAGAGTATGCCGCTGTTATTGTATGATGACAGAGTATGCCGATGTTAACTTTGAGAATTAAGAGACACCTTTCG
The DNA here is from genome assembly GCA_963930735.1 of Dioctria linearis. Taxonomy (NCBI): domain Eukaryota; kingdom Metazoa; phylum Arthropoda; class Insecta; order Diptera; family Asilidae; genus Dioctria; species Dioctria linearis. Next base: position 59,724,044 of record OZ005743.1, on the reverse strand, counting down.
ACTGTCAGATAAATTCTAATTTTTATTAGACAATAACTGCTTATTTATATAAAATGATTACAACGGAATCAGTATTTTTTATAATTCTGAAGGGAGATTATTGCAGAATTGCAATACTTAAAATTAAAAATCAGAAATTGTAGTGTCAGCATTTCTGATCACGCAATTTCTGAATGAATCTTAAAGTATTGAATTGATATTGTAAAGCAATGACCTCATGTGTGAATATTTTCTCAATCAAGATTTATGCTTGCATAGCGGAATTTGCGTGCGTTGCAAATTCTTCTTGAGGTCGAGCAAACTTTGTTTGTTTTTAATTATTTTTCGTTTCGAATGTTGTTTATATTTCTTGACTTCTTACTATCTCAGTCGAAACCCGAGATAATAGTTTTTAAGTCAGTCGAGACCCGGCTTAAAGTATTATCTTGTCTTCATTGGAGACCCAAAATAAGATGCGTTTATTTCCGTCAAGACCAGAAATGTTTGTTAATGAATATCGAGACCCGAAATAAGGTGCGTTTATTTCCGTCGAGACCAGCAATGATTGTTAGTAAAAGATTATCTCAGTCGAGACCCAAGATAATATTCTTTAAATCAGTAGAGACCCGGTTTAAAGTATTATCTTATCTTCAGTCCGGACCCGAAATAAGATGCGTTTATTTTCGTCGAGACCAGAAATGATTGTTAGTAAATATCTTATATTCAGTCGAGACCCGAAATAAGGTGCGTTTATTTCCTTTGCCTTCTTATTTTTCAAAGTTGTCAAGGCGCGAGCACATGCATTAGCATTCCTCCCACATATTTGCAATTTCATACAGTGTCATCAGCAATAAAAGAGACAGGATTTCAGCGAAAACTTCGAGCATTTTTTAACCGCAGAAAAACCAATTTTTTTAAGGCAATTCACAAATAACAAGAAATTTTCAATCACTTTATTTGTGAAATGTTATTAGTGACAAATCGGTTTAAATCAATTAAAAGTAATTTTGCGTATTATTCATTTCTTCAATTTGGGTTAAATTTCATTGTGTTTGCATGCCAGCTGTTGGTCATACACACATGTATGAAATTAACAAGAACGATTGAATATTTTTTTATTAATTTTTTCCTTTCAGCCATCTCACTATTTAACTCAAGTGAATCGAAATTTCACACAATTATTTATCGTGTAAAAATATGCCATCAGGTCAGTTTTATACAGCATAATAATTGGAAACTAGATCTACCTTGAGTTCTAATTATTATTTACTTTCAGCCATTAGTAAATATTAGTTAAGAACCAGAAAGGAAAAATTTTCTTTACCTTGTATATATGAAATTTTAACGTAGCATAATTTTCCAATTTGTCATTATTGAAAAGAAGAGATAAATTCGAGTAAGATATATTTCTTTTGCTCATTTAAGTTTCTTTTAGTTATTAAATACATATAAAAACATTGTGAATCATTGAACTTAAAGTGAAGTTTATAATCGTGTACGTGTAAGTTAGTGGAAGTAAATTTTGCACATTAAAAGATCGAAGTAATTAATTTTCTCCTAAGATTAATATTTGTTTAGTCAATTAATATTTTTTTGCAATAAATAATTGAGTGAACAATTGAGTGACAAATTTCCTCTTTTTATTTGACCACCAGAATATTTTCTTTCAGCATACGTGGATTCTCGTTCGTAATTGCATATTATTGGAAACCCAATTATAGGAATTGACAGATTTCATTTAATTTGTACTTTGCGAGCGCAGTCCTTTCGTAATTGTCAATTATAGGAATTGACACAACAGCTGTGGGAAAACACCTCACAAATAGTGGGGAATATCGTATGTCACTATCGCAAATTAAATTCAATAACGCAACGCGAAATTTTCCCACTTCCTAATATAGATAAAACTTTGAACTCCCTTGCACTTAAGAAAGTTTTCACAACACTTGATCTTCTTAGTGGTTATTACCAATTTCCAATAGCCCCAGACAGTCAGCGGTATACAGAATTCATTACTCCAGGTGGTCAATTTGAGTTTCAACGGGTTGCGTTCGGATTAACTAACTCTCCGGCTGTATTTATGAAGCTAATGGTAGAAGTCACCAATGGAATGGATAAGAGTAAGATGATTATATGCATGGATGATATTTTGATTTCAATGAAGACAATTGGTATCACCTGATATTCTCGTAGCAATTTGTTCGTATAAATTTTGTCGTACGATATTTGCTCGTATCAATTTCCTCGTGAAGCCATTTTCTCGTAACAATTTTCTCGTAAAGCCATTTTCTCATAAGTCAATTTGCTCGCATCAATTTGCTCTTAAGGCAATTTGCTCGTATACAATTATCTCGTATGCAACCTTGTTAACATTTTACTACGAGTATTTAATTGCAAACAACAAATACTAAAACAAGGTCTTGTATTATGTTAACAGTAAATTGAATTAAAGTATAAGAAGTATTTCCTTTATTAAAGAATTCTTATATGTAAATAAAATGATTTGTTTCTGTTTTAAATTAAATACTCATCGAATAATCCAAAACTCGTGTGAACTTATCTTTTGAACTAATTGGTTCCCACGCGCGATTTTTCTCGTATTCCAATTTGCTCGTGTAAAACTATCTTTTGAATTAAATAGTTCGCGCGCGAACTATTTAATTCAAAAGATAGCTTTACACGAGCAAATTGGAATACGAGAAAATTGTTACGAGCAAATTGACTTACGAGAAAATTGATACGAGAAAATGGCTTTACGAGAAAGTTGATACGAGAAAATAGCTTTACGAGAAAATTGATACGAGTAAATTGACTTACGAGCAAATGTTCCACGAGAAAATTGATACGAGAAAATTGATACGAGAACATTGGGGGGAGCCAGACAATTCAGGAAAATGTTGAAGTTCTTGACGAATTTCTTAAGGAGATTAAGAAGGGAGGACTTACACTAAATGTGAAGAAATGTTCCTTTCTAGATAATAAAACTGAATTCATGGGCCATGAAATTACAGGGGATGGTATCCTACCTGGTATGAAAAAAACCCAAGCTGTGAAAAATTATAAGAAACCGGAAAATATTCGTGAGGTTCGACAGTTCCTGGGTCTGACAGGATATTTTCGTAAATTCGTTAAACGATTTTTATTAATCGCACAACCGGAAAAACGCATAGTTTAAATGGAATGATGAAACCGAGGAGTCCTTACAACGACTAAAAAACAGATTATGCGAAAGGCCTGTGTTAACGCTGTATGATATGAACGCAGACATGAACTGCATACTGACGGAAGTAGTCATGGTCTAGCAGGAATTCTTATGCAACGAGAATTTCTTACGGATCTAAAACCGGTTGCATATTTTAGTCGCACAACTACTGCCGCCGAATCCCAGTATCATAGCTGTGAGTTAGAGGCATTAGCAATGGTGGAAATTTTGTAACGTTTGAAATATTATTTATTAAATAAACATTTCATAATTGTTACTGATTGCAATTCACTCCGTTTAACTCAAGAGAAAAAGCATCTTATACCCAGGACAGCACGCTGGTGGTTACGAATATCGGATTTCAATGTTGAATTAGTCGTACGACCAGGAACGCAATTACGTGCAGATGCTTTAAGTCGTTCACCATCTGAAAAAGCGAAGGAAATTGAAACGGTAGCGGATACAGTAATGACAGTTCTTTTCTCAAAAGAAGATTGGGTGTGTTCGCTCGTTGGAATTAGCTTCATACCGATTCTTGAAAAATAAACATATGGAACATTCCCGTTGCAAATGCAACATGTGTATCCAGTTTTAACAGAGAAAGTCCTGAAATACATCTTGCCTTTTCCAACTTCATAACTATGTGAAGTTGCTTTTTCAGCATTTTTAGATATTAAGTCTAAAAAAGGAACAGGTTTTGGATGAGGAATCGCATCTCAGAATAAAATTAACAACCAGAGAACCAAATTGTGATGCTCTGTCATCTCAGCATAAACAATGAAGGCTATTTATAATATTTATTTTTATTTATTTTATTAATATTTTATTATGAGTGAATTTTATATTTCGTTCATTATAATTTTGTTTCATGTACTAAAAAAATAAATATATTTTGATTGTTATTAGTGTATATCACAGATTATGACAGCTGGTAGCATTGGTCTAGCAGGAATTCTTATGCAACGAGAATTTCTTACGGATCTAAAACCGGTTGCATATTTTAGTCGCACAACTACTGCCGCCGAATCCCAGTATCATAGCTATGAGCTAGAGGCATTAGCAGTGGTGGAAATTTTGTAACGTTTGAAATATTATTTATTAAATAAACATTTCATAATTGTTACTGATTGCAATTCACTCCGTTTAACTCAAGAGAAAAAGCATCTTATACCCAGGACAGCACGCTGGTGGTTACGAATATCGGAGTTCATAGTTGAATTAGTCTTTCGACCAGGAACGCAATTACCTGCAGATTGCGCAGCATGCTACGGTTTGGGAAGTTTTATGCTTCACTTTTGCCCACACGTGGCAGCATGCTACGGTATTCTGTGCCGACACGTAGCAGCATGCTAAAATTTTTTTGGATGTGTGAAGTTTTTTGCTTCACGTGTGCCCACACGAAGCAGCAAAATGCTACGGTTTTGTTGGATGTGTGGTGCGCCTAAATGTAGGCTTTTGTTGTTTTCAAGTGTTGCGCCTGGTTTTGAATTAATATTAGTAATAATTAAAGTTAATAGTAGGGCATTTTTGTTCATGCCTATGGATTTTAGATGGTGGTTGGGTGGGGGGGGGATAATAAGGGTAGGGAGTGGGATAATGAAATTTTCATCAGAAATCCTCTACATGCTTTGGTTTTCGAGATATTAGCGTATTAATAATTCAAGTTATTTTTGTTCATGGCAATTGATTCTAGGTGGTGGGTGGGGTTTTAGATATCAGCATGACGGCATCTTGGATTTGCTGTTTTCTTACTTGAAGACTTCTTAGCGAGGAATTTGTAGATAACAGAAGTTGTGGATAAGTTTCTATTGGGGTTCTGGGGCAGTGGGGTTCTGGGTATCAAATATTACATGTTTACCAAACATTATGCATGCTTCCCCTGCTTATGATGTAATTTGATATCAGCGCTGTAAACAAATTAAATTCGCATTTAAGCTGAATGGTTCATACACACCCGTGTAAACTTCCTGTTTACAAATTCGCATTTAAGCTGAATGAGTCATGCACACCTGTGTAAACAAATTTAATCGAATGAGCCATCGTCAGGTAATTTGATACCACTTCACTTCCTGTAAACAAATTCGTATAAAGTAAACAGCGAGGTGTTCCTATAAAAGCGCAAGCAAACCGCTAGGAGTCATCAATCAGTTTCAGTAAGTCTGAGTGTTAGTGTCTAATATAAAAAAATTAAAAATGTCTTCGGTGTGAGTAAATAAAAGTTTTTCAATAATTGAAAATTTTGCGAAAAGATGTGATGGAGTGTTTAGAAAATTCAGTGAATAAAGATCATATTGTTCAAAAGTGTAATAGAAACATACTTAAATTTCAAGTTGCATTTTGCAAGTGCAATAAGTGTGCTAGGAAACGACATTTCGAGAGATGCATCGAGCAAATTAAAGCATTGAGAGCAATATTGAGAACTCCCCGTCGAGGTGCAGGAATTACTCGCGTAAGAAGAAGTGATTTTGTAAAGTGGGAGGAAATAAAGACAGCCTTCGCAGACAGAATTCGACAAGGTGTTATTGAAAATTTAAAACATATCGATCCGAAGCACTTTATGCAAGACGCTACCAAATTATTTACGCGTCGTGTTAAAAATACCTTAAAACATTATTTTAATATTAAAGTTTCTTCAAAGTTTTGCTTTCTTTACAGTTTTACCATGATTTATACGTAGACTGTACATTTTCGAGCGCAAGCCTACAACTCGTTCATCATTTTCCCATTAAGCTCATTCCTCATTAAACCAGGAATCTTTTTATTCATGAGCGGTAAATCGATCTGGTTATCTTAGGGGTAATCACTTGTATCAAATTTATTTATATTTTCAGCCATAAAATCATATGCATTTTTCTCTTCAAGTTCATATATTAGAGAATCTGTATCTGTATACATGACTTTACATTTATCTCCAAATTCACGCTGCATAAAACTGTGGTTGGAAATCGTAGAGGCATATCTTTGAAATTTCCATAACTGCCATTCCAATATAGAGCGGCATATTGAATAAGATTTTGAGTCGCCTTAATTCCACAGCAACTAAATTCTCATCAAATATCGTTGCAATGTGGAAGTTGGGTGCCGCAATCCGAGCTTTTGCACCATAGCGACGTTCCCACTTTACGCAAGCTTTTATATTGCAATATTTGCGAACATTTTCAATGGTCTTACCAAAAGCTGCATTATTCATCTTCTTATAGCTGTCTTTTAATGATCGCTGGTAGCCTGCTTCCGTTTGGTGGTATTTAAGTCAATATATGGTTTAGGCCAAGCTGATTGGTTGAATTGAAGAACCCGGTGCACTTATTTCAGGATGAGGCCATGTGATAAGCATTGCTTCAAATTTCGGTAGTGTATAACATATTTAGTTTTAGGGTGTAATGTTGTCAAAAGCCTTTCTAATGTTGATCCAGGTGGTGCTGCATGCTCAGAACAAAACGATAAATCCTTATGGTTATCATGTAGATTTTGAGGATAGTCCAAGTCCACTTGAAATATGTGTCCAATTGGTGAATCATCAGGAATTTCGAAAACGTCGATATTGTGAGCATCAACCCATTTGAATCCTCCAGTTTGTAAATGTTGTGGCATGGCCCATCCATAAAGGTTATTCACATCATAATACATCGCGTATTTCTCTTTCTCGTCAGGCTTAAAATCATCCATATATTTATTATTTGCTTTACTATATCTGTTCGAGCATTGACTTATACCACCTCGAATGCCCCTCTCTATGAATAGCAGTATATCTACGTCGGTTATCAGCTCTAGTTTCACTTTAGTGTATTTTAGCAAAGCATCCCATGTTAGGCCTGGCATGGTGTAATAATGTGGTGGATCTAAATTGTATGTCTTCATGCACACTTCTTGAAAGTTCCCAAAAACATCGGCCAATAGGAGAACATCAGTCTTAAGATATAGATCTGAATATTCACCAAGTGTTTGTATTTCAAATTTTTGCAGCATGATTGTAGTCCTCAGGAGATATAGCACTGTCAGTCAGTTTATTGTAGAACGTTTCCTGTGTTGGCAAGTTCGGGAAATCTAATTTATCCCAGTCATCAATAAAATCATACGGGAAGATACCTTTGTGTGTAAGTAGTTTAAAGACATCATCATCCAATCCCTGCCATACTGATCTTGTAGCATTTAGTTTATCCATCGACAGCAATGATCATTGCTTATCTAAAGGTTCAGCCATAAAACGGAAGGAATCGATGAACCTGGATTTTATGTGGTTGCCTTCCATGTGCTTGGTGAACGAGATATATCTTTCCTTGTTTATTGGTAATAGATCAACTTTTCCTGGGAGAGATGTAGCTATATCTTAAATAATGAAGTGGGCATCATATCCGGATAATTTGTGAAAAATAACTGGAACTATGGAGGAATCTTTATACATGAGATTACATGCATTGTCTTAGCGAGGAATTTGTAGATAACAGAAGTTGTGGATCACTTTCTATGGGGGTTCTGGGTATCAAATATTAAATGTTTACCAAACATTAGGCATGCTGCCCCTGTTTATGATGTAATTTGATATCACCGCTGTAAACAAATTAAATTCGCATTTAAGCTGAATGGTTCATACACACCCGTGTAAACTTCCTGTTTACAAATTCGCATTTCAGCTGAATGAGTCATGCACACCTGTGTAAACAAATTTAATCGAATGAGCCATCGTCAGGTAATTTGATACCACTTCACTTCCTGTAAACAAATTCGTATAAAGTAAACAGCGAGGTGTTCCTATAAAAGCGCAAGCAAACCGCTAGGAGCCATCAATCAGTTTCAGTAAGTCGGAGTGTTAGTGTCTAATATAAAAAAATTAAAAATGTCTTCGGTGTGAGTAAATAAAAGTTTTTCAATAATTGAAAATTTTGCGAAAAGATGTGATGGAGTGTTTAGAAAATTCAGTGAATAAAGATCATATTGTTCAAAAGTGTAATAGAAACATACTTAAATTTCAAGTTGCATTTCGCAAGTGCAATAAGTGTGCTAGGAAACGACATTTCGAGAGCTGCATCGAGCAAATTAAAGCATTGAGAGCAATATTGAGAACTCCCCGTCGGGGTGCAGGAATTACTCGCGTAAGAAGAAGTGATTTTGTAAAGTGGGAGGAAATAAAGACAGCCTTCGCAGACAGAATTCGACAAGGTGTTATAGAAAATTTAAAACATATCGATCCGAAGCACTTTATGCAAGACGCTACCAAATTATTTACGCGTCGTGTTAAAAATACCTTAAAACATTATTTTAATATTAAAGTTTCTACAAAGTTTTGCTTTCTTTACAGTTTTACCATGATTTATATGCAGACTGTACATTTTCGAGCGCAAGCCTACAAACTCGTTCATCATTTTCCCATTAAGCTCATCCCTCATTATATAAGGAATCTTTTTATTCATGAGCGGTAAATCGATCTGGTTATCTTAGGGGTAATCACTTGTATCACATTTGTTTATATTTTCAGCCATAAACTCATATGCATTTTTCTCTTTAAGTTCATATATTAGAGAATCTGTATCTGTATACATGACTTTACATTTATCTCCAAATTCACGCTGCATAAAACTGTGGTGGAAATCGTAGAGGCATATCTTTGAAATTTCCATAACTGCCATTCCAATATAAAGAGGCAAATTGAATAAGATTTTGAGTCGCCTTAACTCCACAGCAACTAAATTCTCATCATATATCGTTGCAATGTGGAAGTTGGGTGCCGCAATCCGAGCTTTTGCACCATAGCGACGTTCCCACTTTACGCAAACTTTTATATTGCAATATTTGCGAACATTTTCCATGGTCTTACCAAAAGCTGCATTATTCATCTTCTTATAGCTGTCTTTTAATGATCGCTGGTAGCCTGCTTCCGTTTGGTGGTATTTAAGTCAATATATGGTTTAGGCCAAGCTGATTGGTTGAATTGAAGAACCCGGTGCACTTATTTCAGGATGAGGCCATGTGATAAGCATTGCTTCAAATTTTGGTAGTGTATAACATATCTAGTTTTAGGGTGTAATGTTGTCAAAAGCCTTTCTAATTTTGCTCCAGGTGGTGCTGCATGCTCAGAGCAAAACGATAAATACTTATGGTTATCATGTAGATGTTGAGGATAGTCCAAGTCCACTTCGAATATGTATCCAATTGGTGAATCATCAGGAATTTCGAAAACATCGATATTGTGAGCATCAACCCATTTGAATCCTCCAGTTGGTAAATGTTTTGACATGGCCCATCCATAAAGGTTATTCACATCATAATACATCGCGTATTTCTCTTTCTCGTCAGGCTTAAAATCATCCATATATTTATTATTTGCTTTACTATATCTGTTCGAGCATTGACTTATACCACCTCGAATGCCCCTCTCTATGAATAGCAGTATATCTACGTCGGTTATCAGCTCTAGTTTCACTTTGGTGTATTTTAGCAAAGCATCCCATGTTAGGCCTGGCATGGTGTAGTAATGTGGTGGATCTAAATTGTATGTCTTCGTGCGCACTTCTCGAAAGTTCTCAAACACATCGGCCAATAGGAGAACATCAGCCTTAAGATATAGATCTGAATATTCACCAAGTGTTTGTATTTCAAATTTATGCAGCATGATTGTAGTCCTCAGGAGATATACCACTATCAGTCAGTTTATTGTAGAACGTTTCCTGTGTTGGCAAGTTCCGGAATCTAATTTATCCCAGTCATCAATAAAATCATACGGGAAGACACCTTTGCGCGTAAGTAGTTTAAAGTCATCATCATCCAATCCCTGCCATACTGATCTTGTAGCATTTAGTTTATCCATCGACAGCAATGATCATAGCTTATCTAAAGATTCAGCCATAAAACGGAAGGAATCGATGAACCTGAATTTTATGGGCTTGCCTTCCATGTGCTTGGTGAACGAGATATGTCTTCCCTTGTTTATTGGTAATAGATCAACTTTTCCTGGGAGAGATGTAGCTATATCCTTAATAATGAAGTGGGCATCATATCCGGATAATTTGTGAAAAATGACTGGAACTATGGAGCAATCTTGGTACATCAGATTGCATGCATTGTGCGCTGGCCCTCGGTATTTTCCTGTTAAAGGAATTTATGAAAAAAATGAATCGAATTATGATTCTCAGTATTTACCTGTTAAGTGGCAATGGTCCCGGACTCGTTCCTCATCGGCTGAAAACGTTTTTTCACATATATGGCAGCAAGTACTTTCCATATGCGAACGTCGTTCCTCTTTAGTCAAGGGTTGCATTGGCCTGATGTTCAGCTTTTCCTGTACAGCTATGTATGCAATTTTTTGCAATTCTAATGCAAACCATTGTTGACAATTCTTGCCTCGATATGCTCCGTAATATGAGAGCTTTGCATCATGTTTGTATTGGAAATAGAATCCTATGCTGTGAACTTCATGTTCCTGGATTGCAGTGTATTTTTATCGTTTCCCTGACTCGGCTTCACTATTGACTCAAGATCGGCACACACACAAAACGGGACTGGATTTTTATGGCTATAATTCTTTTATTCCAACCCTTTCTTTTCCTCTTTGCTTTGATGCAATTTCCTTTGGTAGGGGTATATACGAATATCCTCGAAGCTGCTCAAACTTGTTGATGTGTACTGCTAGATGTATTATTGACTGCAGTGCCCAGCCACTGTCTTTTTCCTGGAAGTCTTCCAGCTGAGTGAGTATTGGATCCAAAATGTTTGATTTAAACCACCCCGCTAAGTCATCATCTGCACTAATTGTAGCAGTTCTCGCTTGCAAGTATTTAATGTCTTTTATAATTTCATTGTAACCAGTTTCTTTAACAAATTCAACGCAAAACGTTGTAGAAACTTTAATATTATAATAATGTTTTAACAAAAGTGAAGCAAAAAACTTCACACATCCAAAACAACCATACCACACATCCAAGAAAGCCGTAGTACCGGAGCATGCTGGCAGTATCGGCTAATGCCGTTAGGGTGCAGTCAAGATCAAATGACACATCCAAGACTAAGCAAGTCAAGACTCAATGGTGTATCCAAGACATAATCCAATCAAAACTCACTGGTGCAGCCAAGACATTAACAAGTAAGCCAAGACCCAATGGTGCAGCCAAGACATGAACCAGTACAGTCAAGACACAAACCCACATTTAGTATGCACTCAAACCACCTAGCGATTGTAGCGCCGAGAGTTCTAGATAAAAAACTCTGGTCCAGAACTCTACCCATATATAGCAACTATAAAGAACATCCACGGAACACCTCCATGGCCTCATGGTAGATCGTTTCGGATTTTACGAAACCGAGCATTCTTGGTTCGATTCCAGCAAAGTGCCAATATCATTTAATTAAAAATCAGCTAAGACAGCTTAATCAGCTGACGGGGGGCCAGCCGACCAGGAATTCCCCAAGCAGGCCCTGTGACGTAGGCCACTAGACGGAATCCCCCTCAGTGGCTCAGAACCCCGGTCTAGAGGAACCAAAATAGTTGGTATCTACCTTGCACTTTTTGTATGGAAAAAGTGTCGCAGAACCGGCATAGCGTAACTACTTATACGTAAACAATTTTGGTTTAAAAATATGAGCCCTACTGTTAAAAAGTATGTGAACTCTTGCATTGATTGCTTGTATAATAAACGAGGTAATGATGAAACAAAACATCAAATCTATGAACCGAATAAAGAACCAATTCCATTTCATACAGTACACATTGATCATCTGAGTCCATTGCCCAAGAGTAAATCAGAAAACCAATATATATTCGGAATGGTACATTCCTTTGCTAAGTTCATAGTCCTAAAACCCGCAAAAACCACAACTACTAAAGGAGTTATAAAAAGCTAAGACGAAACAAATAAATATTTTGGGCGTATCATCCCGCATAATATCAGACAGCGGAACCGCTTTTACTTCCACGGACATCAAGACATACTGTAAACAGCATAATATTAAGCACATTCTACATGCAATGAGGACGGCTAGAGCAAACGTCCAATTGGAAAGGTACTTTCGTACTGTTAAAGCCGCAGTATCGAGTATGTTTCAACATGAGGAAGGTGTGGACCGGGACATAAAGATTTCAGCAATAAAATGGGATTTGCACTCTTCAAAACATTCCACTACAAAAGTATCACCTTAAGAGATTTTAATGGCATATAAGCCAAGAAGTATAAGTCAAAACAAATTGATATTAGAACTAGGTGACAGGATAGAAGAGGAAGAAGAAGATGATATAACATTAACTGAATTACGAGAGCGAATACTACAAAGGCTTAAGGAAAAATAGGAGGAACAGTCTTCAGCATACAATAAGTCGCATATTCCACCAAGGCAATACAAAGAAGAAGAGCTTGTGAAACAGCAGCCTAACAGTACTGGGCACCCGAGGAAAATTATGCCAAGGTATAGAAGTCCATTTGAAATAAAAGCCGAATCTCGCGCTCTGTCGTACTACTTGGTTAAAATTTGTCAATACTTACTTGTCTATTGGGAACTGCCAAAACAGTCCCGCTTCTGAGTCGAGGTCCTGTTGGCGATAGCTCTGCAGCAGATTATGTGCCTTCACCGGGGTGCTGGCACCTGCCGATGGTCCCGCGTCGCTAAAGGTGGACAGCTTTCCCTCGCTGCTGTTTCTGGTTCCTACTGAGGTAGAGCAGGATAGTCGGATGGCATATGATGAACTTTGTTGAAAGGGGGGGGGGCTCCTTGCCTGCTTAGGTTCCTTTGCTGTGTGTTTGACACGGGGGTTTCTGTAACCGCCTTCGTGTTCCCTCTGAATCCTTGGTTGGTTGATTTCTGCTTACTTTTGCAGCTGGGGGGCCCAGAGCCGTCTTAACTTTCCCTGGATCTAGTTGAAATGGGGGCTTAGGAGCCGTCTTCGATTTCCTCTTCAACTCAGGATCGTTGACTGCCGGCGGTTGGTAAACTGCTTTGCTGGAACTTCAGGCTGCTTGTCGAGTTGTGCTCTGGTTGGCTTGTATTCGTCTTTCAAGGGAAGTTTTGGATGTTTGACCACTTCCTTCTTTGGAGTGTTACTAGTATCCCTCGGTGGCGCTTTTGCACTATGTTGGGTGAACGCTTGCCCACCTGGAGCAGAGGCGCCTAGAGATAGTATCTACCCGAGTGTTGGGGGTGACTTTGAGTAGCTTCGTCAATGGGACCCCTTAGGTTCGCAGGATAGCTGATTTTAAAGCTCTTATGCATTTCTACTTTGACTTTTAGAAAAGCGGCCTACCACTATCCTTCCGGCTGCGCCAATTTTGTTATATATATATTTTTTTGCATATAACTTAAACAGGGTACACACTGGCACACGACTGTTTAGGCGGCGTGTCCTCGTTCGTAGCTTTCATACAATCAAACTCTGTTTTAATTTAATTTAACTTACTCTTTTATTTATATAACCACTGGCTGCTCAAATTATTCATATATCTAAAACAATTTTTTATTTACAGACACTTTCTCTTCGATCTTTTTTCTAACATACATTTTTTGCTTCCCAGCCTTTATTATGCGCTGGACCGCGACCAACACCGAGAATCCACCGGAATCTCTATATCTTCCATAACTCTCGTCTAAAAAACTTGGAAAAACACAAAATCAATTCTTTCACGGGACATTTTTCATTTCCGCGTGATCGCTCTCGCTCCGTTTTAAAAACCGACTGTGTCGAGACTTGATTTTTAGATTGTCAACTCTCTTTGTTCAGGATAGTAAAACGCTTAATTAGCATTCCTATCCTGAGAAAATTGGTTGCCGCTGGACATGTTTAAACATGCGCAGAATTATCGCGACGTACGATAGTTGAAATGAAATTTGATATTTTCATAAATATCAAAGTAAGCCCAATTCGGGGATATTTTTGTTGATAGAACCAAAAATTGTACACTTTCATTGTACCCGACGATTCTTGATCTCAGAAGTCGAAGGCCAAGAATGATAACTAGCAACCATCCCTGCCAACATGGAGTGAACCGATCTCTAAAAAATTGGATTACACACATGTTGCATAATAGAACAGTCTTTGCTGATCTTGGCGGGGCAAGCAGAGTTAAAAACGTTCATAGGGGAAACCCTCAAGGCGGTATTCTATCACCTTTGCTATGGGTACTTATTATGGACGATCTCCTGCTAACACTCACCCGGATGTGGTACAAAGCAGTATGTTACGCGGACGAATTGACAATTTTAGTCACCGGAAGTTATGAACCTGTACTCTGTGGATTGGTGCAAGGCGCGATCCGACTAGTCATGCGCTGAGCCACGGATTACGGGCTGAACATCCACCCACTGAAAACTGACTTATGCCTATTCACCATAAAAAGGAATATCCTCAGTTAAAACCTGCCCCTGATTGGCTCTACACGCTTAGAATTAAAGGACAGGGAGAAATACCTAGGTACTATTCTAGACAAAAAGTTAAACTGGAAACCACACCTCGAAGACAGAGCGAACAATGCTCTTAGAGTGTTTGTAATGTGCCGTAGAGCAGTAGGGAAGAAGTGGGGACTCAAACCGCGGATGACCCTATGGATATACATTAGTGTCATTCGACCCATGTTAACCTACGGTTCAGCGGTGTGCTGGAAAGCAATGGACTCCTCCAACCATTGATGCAAGAACAAATCCATTTATGAGTTCATGCAGTCTATCGCACCTGGAATTGAGAGAGATAGTGATCACCTCATCGAGATCATGCTGGAAAGCAATTTTGAATATAGAATTCAATCCTGGGCAGAATGGGAATCACTTTCCGTGTTTCAACCATTGACAAACCCAATTATAATACATTCTGATGGTTCTAAGTCCGAAGAAGGCAACTGAGCGGGAGTTTTCTGTGAGGAGCCTAAAGTTAAGTTCTCCATGCACTTTGAAAGCCACTCCACGGTTTTCCAGGCAGAAGTCAAGGCTATCCTTGAAGCGAGAAGACACTTCCTTAACTCAGACACTGAGAATAAAGAGATAGCCATCTGCTAGGACATCCAAGCAGCTGTCAAAGCTTTGTCTAAACCCTTTATAACCTCCAAATTATTATTGGAGTGCAAAACCACCCTGAATTCCCTTTCTCGGAATAACAGGGTGATAGTGCAGTGTATTCCGGGGCACAGTAACATCTGCGGGAATGAAAGGGCAGACGAACTTGCTCGCCTTGGAGCAGCCTCAGAGGAACCTGCCTCCACAGTCGGGATTGCACCAAAAAACCTTGTCTCAATCATTTCAAGCTGGGCTGACCCAACACAGTCGCCTTTCGTTAGAAGATCCCACGGATAGGACAACAAAGGAACTGTGGCTTACACCAAACACAAATCAAACGAAAAAGCTCCTAAAACTCAATAAGACAACCCTGAGAACTCTGGTGTCCATTCACACTGGGCATTCCTCTCTCAGGGACCACCTTCACAGAATGAGACTTGTTGATGATTCTATATGCAGAGGTTGCGGAGAGGAGTCGAAACAGTGACACACTTTCTATGTCACTGCCCGGTACTCTCAGGAATACGTTACAGAATTCTTGGTTCACACTTCCTGGAAGAGTTACATGATGCTGGCAAGGAGGGCTGGGAGCCAATACTGACATTTATAAGAGCGTCCGGTTGGGACCTATGAGCGATCGCTCTTGGGTCTGGAGGGTGAACATTGGGCCTTGACTTGGCCTTCGTTCAGGGGACCTGAAAGGGTTCCCAAACCTCTTAAATCAACCAATCAATCAACCACCCCTGCCGACGACAAGTAGGATCCCAAAGCCTTCACTATGAGGCAGAGAATATCCAGCCATTGAGTCTCAAGCAACCCAACTAATTTACAAACTTAGCTCCATTAGAGCGAATGGTAGAAAAATATCTCAATGAAACCCGCAAAAAAGTACAGTCCGAAAGTATTAGTAGAAAACTATACTCAGGGGATGACATCAATAGCCTTATCTTGAAACGCACTCAGTCACTAAAAGAGCTGGACGAAAAATTCGAAAAATGGCTCCTCAAATAAACCATCATCCTACACAAGTACTAGCTACAACATCAGTATCTTTAACAGGTGTTGGCATCACATGTATGTGGGACCAGGTAGTGAGGAGGATACAGGTCTTTTGTAAAAATGATCCCGAGAACTCAGATTTATGTGCTTTTATTATAATTCAAGTAGTAGGTAATTTAATGTACTAATTAATTCCATACAAATAAACAATTGAATATAATACTAGGTAAAGTGAAAAAGATTAATTACAATCAGATGCACGCTGCGACACAATCTCGTTCAATTCCCGACAACCAGTGCCCCCTGCTGATATCCTCAAGCTCGTCTTACCTCATGGGCAACCGTTCTTGCATGTGTTTTTTTTAATGTGTTGGTGTGCGTGTAGGCTTTTATTATAACAGGGTGGTTAATAACATTTGGAAAGATTTTCTCTAAATGTTTCGAAAAATGCGGATTCCCACATCCAGCCGTCCTGACTGCGTCTATTAATGTTGTTCTTCTGTGGTTACTCTTTAATTCCAGAACATACTGGCTTTATACAACTATGCAATAGTGAGTGGTATTCGCAATTTTATTTTATCTTTCTAACTATAGCTTAATTAGATCTAGTTAGCGCTTGATAATATTTCATTGTTTTGTTTGCATCTAGATATAGGTAGCGTCTTATGGTTTTGCTGATATTATTATGTTCAGAAACCTTGATTATATACGGGAAGAGCCTTAGAGTGAGATAACGTCTTACTATTGGGGTAAAGTCTCCGAATACTTTTTCTAGTATCATAGTTTTCCCATACCTTCAGTATCAGCAACGTCTTAATGTTGGGGTACAAGCTCAATATTGGAGTAACGTCCAAATATTGAAGTAACGTCTAAATATTGAAGTAACGTCTAAATATTGAAATAACGTCTAAATATTGAAGTAACGTCTAGGTTGGGTTTCATCGTCTTAATAACGTCACGGAGTGCACTGAGCGATTATCGTCTTGGTTTTGTCATGGATATGCAGACTACTCTGCGTCTTCTGAGATAATTATTTGTTTATCTTATTAACTCTTAATAACTCTTAGAAAAGATTTTGTTTTATTCATTTTAGTTTTATGTCACATCGTTGGGTTTAGCGGGATTATTGTCGGGTGCACTGTCAGATTTTCCCATTATTTATTACTTGGGCTGGTGCTCTGTGAGATGTTTTCGACGTCTGTTTCGTCATCCTCAAAAGGTTGCATGTTATCAGCGCTAGTGTAAGTTGTTCTTGGTCCCTCACAAGTTCCAATTTTAACAACATCATAACGTTTGTGCCCTTTTACCTTGGTGACTTTATATGGGCCTACACATTTTGGACTTATCTTTAATCCTGTACCAAACTGCGTTCGCCTTATAGCCACAATGTCATCAATATTATATTTCGTGGCGTCACGTCTCTTTTTGTTATAATTCTTGCGATTTTCATCTTGGATAGCTTTGATCTGCTTAGCGGCATCTTCTTTTAACGCGCCTGGTTCGTGATTAAAGGTCTACATCAATTCTTCAGTTATAATTTCCTTTCATCTTGCGTCTTCAGGATTTCTCATCTTCGTGCCGAAAGAAGTTCTAATGGCGTAGCACGTGTGCTCCGGGAAATAGTACTAGTTATAAATCTTTGAACTTTGTCTACCACCTTGTACCATTCAGCTGGTTTGTCCAGAGCTAATTTTGTTAGTACCGGAATGACTATGAGGGATCACACACAAATTAGTGCTGTAAATGTGGCCCGGTACAGCATCCTGTCGTGACCCAATATTCAATTGGTGGAATTGTGACATCGCGACTCGAGCTAGCAGGAAGTGTACAGGTAATTAAACGATTTACAATAACTAAGTATTTTACTTCGCACAGTAAAATACCTGGCGATTGCGAATTTTGTACTTGAAAACTGTCACATCCACTGCTGTATGTAACTGGGCATGGAGTCACGAGCTGCTTTAGACAACGAGTGGCGATAAATGCCGCAGGTGAGGTTCAGTATGTTAAAGTGAGTAAACGATAAGCCTCAACCGGCCTTTGAGTGTCATTTATCCATAGAATAAATTGAAAGTTTGTATCTGGATGTCTAACGGTAATTTGTCGATACAATTTCGATATATCAGCCGTCAACACATACTTGTGTGATCGAAAGCGAATAATCAAGTCATAGAGATCATCTTGAATGACTGGTCCAACCATCAAAATATCATTTAAAGACACTCCTGAAGATGTCTTACATGATGCGTCGAATACGGCTCGAAGCCGAGTACTACTGCTCTCCGGCTTTAGTACGCAATGATGTGGTATAAAATAATTATTCTGAGGAATTTCTTGAAATCGAGCCCTCTCGATATGACCTAGGTTCATGTACTCAAGCATGAATGCTGAATATTGCTTTTTCAATTCGGGAGACCTTAATAGCTTGTTCTCTAAGTTGAAAAATCTCTTTTTTGCGATAATCAATAAAACTCCCAGTTCCTTTCGGGGTTTATGAAATGGTAACGTGACAGACACGCTTAACATTTTCCACAAAGTGATTTTCACGGGCTTTTTGCTCTGGTGACAGGAATTTAGCCTTGGGCCCGGGGTTATCTACAGGCCAAAATTGCTGAACGAGATCTTCGAGATTATCTTAGTCAGACAACTCGGAAGCAGATTCCACTGCATGCAATGCACTTCCAACACGATCACTTCTTCCACCTGAGGTTATCCAGCCCAGCACTGTTTTCTGTAATATAGGGAGCCCATTTCCTAATTTGATCTGGCCCACGGATAGTAACTCGAAAAACAAATTCACCCCTATGAGCAAGTCTATTGGTTGAGGGACATTATAACTAAGATCTTCCAACACCACATTATTGGGTATTTTCCAATTAGCATTCGTAACATAACAACAAGTTTGATTTCCAGTAATTTTTGGGAGTACATATGCTTCTATACTTGCACTGTAGTGGTTCACGCGTGATTTTAAAGCAACATTAGTCTTATATTTTACTGCCATGTTTGTGGAACTAATACCGCTGATTTCTCTATCTGAGCTCACTTTTTTGAGCCGCAGATGCTGTGCTACTCTCTCTGCTACGAAGTTGTGCGACGAGCCAGAGTCCAGCAGCGCTCTACAAGCTGTATATTCACCACTACTGTTTTTGATGAGCACGACAGCTGTTGCCAAAAATGTCTCCGAAGTCACCTTCACGCTTCCTTTTAATGAATGTGATGTCAAGGCAATGCCACCTTGTGGAACATTTGAATTCAAGTCTGTTGACTGACTGGTGATGTGTGCTCACACATTTTGTACAGAATCTTCTGACCCTCCAAAGTGCAATAATGTATGGTGCCTTTGATTGCATAAAATCTCGACAACATTGTACACGATGACCAGTTTGCAAACACTGTATGCAAAGATTAATTGCCTTCGCTTCATGAAACCTTTGAGCTGGAGACAATTTAAGAAACTTCGCACAATTATCGATCAAGTGTTGTGTGTGCCCGCAAAAGGAGCAACAATGATTTGTCTTGGAAATGACGAATGATTTTCGAAACTTCGTCTTGAAGCCTTTGTTTACATTGAGAGGGCTTGTCCTGCTAGTAGACATAGATAACGTGCTAGCCTCCTTCAATGAATTACAGTTTTCCAATGCCCGACACCGTCTTTCAATGAAACTGGAGAACTCATCCCAGGTAGGATATTCACCTGCCGGAGCCTCTTCTTCCCACTTCATTCTCGATACACTATCAATTTTTGAGCGCATAAGATGTACCAGCAATCCTTCAAATATTTCCTTTTGGGAGGCAAAATTATTTAACACTCGAAGAGATGATCTGATTGTATCAATCATCGACATAAGTTGCACTTCCGATTGCCTATCAACAGCATTGACTTCAACGATCTCACGTATTTAGCCTTGTAGAATCAGTTGCTTATTTTCATATCTTGCCTTTAACGTAGCTATCGCGGCAGCAAAGTCACGCTCGACACTTAAGTTAGAAATCAGAGTAAGAGGCTTTTCCTCTAATGATTATTGCAAGTAGGCCATTTTGTCAACGTTCGATAATTCGCTGTCATTCTCTACCAATGTCTTAAATTTCGCATAGAAATCCGGCCAGTCAAGATAACGACCTGACAACTTTTTAATCGACAATTTAGGTAAGCGTAAGTTTTTCTTACCAAGAGTTAAACTATCAAGTGTTGTACAGGGAGAATGTGGAACTGTTGTTTTCGGTTCAATAAGTTCAAGAATTTTACTTTTCACCGTGATGACTGATTCTTGAAATATTTCTTTCTTATCTGATGTTTGCTCATCAGCATCGATACATTCTAGTTCAGTTTGACAGTTCACAATTTTATACCAAAAGTCTTCAACTAATCCCAGACGCGTTTGAAGTTCCGCCAATGTTAATGAACGACCTGGGGCCGGATTCTGTAGCACGGAGAATTTGGGAATTTGGGGGATGAGAATTTCGTTTTCTTAGAATTCTTAATTCCCTAATTCTCCATTCCCAATTCACTAACATGGTTGGAGAATTAGGGAAAACGTAAGAAATATGAAAAAGTGCGAATCGCCTGGGACGATTAAGGGTATCACTTTTTGTTGTAGAGGACTGGACTTTTTTTCATATGTGAGGTACATCCGCCTATTACCTTCCACTCTCGAAATAAATTTAAATTTCTTTTTTGTTGGGGTAGTTTTTGAGGGATGTAGGAGGGAAGGTTCTCTCGAGTTTTTCCGGGAAAACGAGGGAATGGAGAGAAGAGGGAGAATGTATGTGGTATCAAAAAAAATGGGAGCTCAGGGCGAACAACATAGGTGTAGGAAATGTGGCGGGAAGAGTGCGGGGTAGAAATGGGGGGCTGATTAACGGAAATTCAAAAAAAAAAAATAAAGACAATATCAGGAGCTGTAATAATTCGCTGGGGTAAGCTCAGGATCTGTAAGCCCAATAAAAAAAAATAAGAATTCACTTTGGTAATTAGGTATGCATGGGTATTATAGGCTATATTTTATTTCGATTAACGGTAATTTGCAGATTTGAGCGGCCTCGGCGGTAAATTTTGCTATCGCAGTATTCACGGGCGCCTAACTCTATGTGGGAGTGCTGTAGAGTATTGGATTTTATTTTGATAGATTAAGGGTTTAAAGTACAAAAATATAGGTGAACAATTTTTGGGGAAGGGTGTTTTGGGGGTTGGGGGTCGTACCACCCCTCATAGGGGGTTGTCCAAACTACGTCATGTTTGGTACCAAATTAAAGAGGGAGTAGAGGGTAATCGGGTGGTGTACCTGAATTTTGACCGCCGAAAAACGATATTTTTACACTAGGGTCATATACACCCAGTTCCTATATTTTGCATATATTTCTTCCGTTCTTTATTTTACATCCATTAGTACTCCGTTGTGAACATTTTTGTCATGGGAAGTAAATTTCCACAACTTACTAGTTCTTCGCAATGATGAGTTGAAAATATGTCAATTTTTGTACCAAAAACGGCCATTTTTTCACCTTAAAATGGACTGATACACTTCTTTTACAGTTATCTCCAAAATCGTATATCGGATTCAAAAATTAATTACATATTTAATTAGGGGACAAAATATAGATGCGATTTCATGGTACACACAAGCTTTACCGTGTATAATTAAAAATTTTACAGCATCTCTTCTGTACTGGACGACGACCAAATTGATCATTTTCGCGTGATTTATAATTTTTAGCGGGTACCTTGAGACACAAAATCCATGTTCCTCTGTAAGTATTGCATGGATTTCCATAATTATTTTTTTTAAATATAGCCAGGATATGCAGTGAATACATAACTCAATTTGAAAATCATACATACCTAGATACCTTCATAAAACGCAACAAAAGCAGAAAATCCAATTTTTCCACTTACTTTTCCACAAGCAAGACACCGGAGAATTAACAAGTGGAATGGAGAATTCGGCAATTCTCTACTTAGTTTTCGTCTTACTTTTCCACAAGCAAAACACCGGAGAATTAACAAGTGGAATGGAGAATTCGGGAATTCCGTACTCACCTCTCAAATTCTCTCTCAGTTCAGAATTTTTCGTCTTACTTTCACTTCTCAAATTCTCCGGTGTTTGCTTGTGGATAAAGTAAGACGAAAAATTCTCAACTGAGAGGATTTGAGAAGTGAATACGGAATTCCCGAATTCTCCATTCCACTTGTTAATTCTCCGGTGTTTTGCTTGTGGAAAAGTAAGACGAAAAATTCTCCACTGAGAGGATTTGAGAAGTGAGTACAGATTTCGCGAATTTTTCGTCTTGCTTTCACTTCTCAAGTTCTCCGGTGTTTGCTTGTGGATAAAGTAAGACGAAAAATTCTCCACTGAGAGGATTTGAGAAGTGAGTACAGATTTCGCGAATTTTTCGTCTTGCTTTCACTTCTCAAGTTCTCCGGTATTTGCTTGTGGATAAAGTAAGACGAAAAATTCTCAACTGATAGGATTTGAGAAGTGAGTACGGAATTCCCGATTTCTCCATTCCACTTGTTAATTCTCCGGTGTTTTGCTTGTGGAAAAGTAAGACGAAAACTAAGTAGAGAATTGCCGAATTCTCCATTCCACTTGTTAATTCTCCGGTGTCTTGCTTGTGGAAAAGTAAGTGGAAAAATTGGATTTTCTGCTTTTGTTGCGTTTTATGAAGGTATCTAGGTATGTAGGATTTTCAAATTGAGTTATGTATTCACTGCATATCCTGGCCATATTTAAAAAAAATAATTATGGAAATCCATGCAATACTTACAGAGGAACATGGATTTTGTGTCTCAAGGTACCCGCTAAAACTTATAAATCACGCGAAAATGATCAATTTGGTCGTCGTCCAGTACAGAAGAGATGCTGTAAAATTTTTCATTATACACGGTAAAGCTTGTGTGTACCATGAAATCGCATCTATATTTCGTCCCCTAATTAAATATGTAATTAATTTTTGAATCCGATATACGATTTTGGAGATAACTGTAAAAGAAGTGTATCAGTCCATTTTAAGGTGAAAAAATGGCCGTTTTTGGTACAAAAATTGACATATTTTCAACTCATCATTGCGAAGAACTAGTAAGTTGTGGAAATTTACTTCCCATGACAAAAATGTTCACAACGGAGTACTAATGGATGTAAAATAAAGAACGGAAGAAATATATGCAAAATATAGGAACTGGGTGTATATGACCCTAGTGTAAAAATATCGTTTTTCGGCGGTCAAAATTCAGGTACACCACCCGATTACCCTCTACTCCCTCTTTAATTTGGTACCAAACATGACGTAGTTTGGACAACCCCCTATGAGGGGTGGTACGACCCCCAACCCCCAAAACACCCTTCCCCAAAAATTGTTCACCTATATTTTTGTACTTTAAACCCTTAATCTATCAAAAAAAAATCCAATACTCTACAGCACTCCCACATAGAGTTAGGCGCCCGTGAATATTGCGATAGCAAAATTTACCGCCGAGGCCGCTCAAATCTGCATATTACCGTTAATCGAAATAAAATATAGCCTATAATACCCATGCATACCTAATTACCAAAGTGAA
This sequence comes from Dioctria linearis, assembly GCA_963930735.1. NCBI lineage: Eukaryota > Metazoa > Arthropoda > Insecta > Diptera > Asilidae > Dioctria > Dioctria linearis. Next base: position 59,700,345 of record OZ005743.1, on the reverse strand, counting down.
TTCTTATTTTTTTTTATTGGGCTTACAGATCCTGAGCTTACCCCAGCGAATTATTACAGCTCCTGATATTGTCTTTATTTTTTTTTTAAATTTCCGTTAATCAGCCCCCCATTTCTACCCCGCACTCTTCCCGCCACATTTCCTACACCTATGTTGTTCGCCCTGAGCTCCCATTTTTGTTGATACCACATACATTCTCCTTCTTCTCTCCATTCCCTCGTTTTCCCGGAAAAACTCGAGAGAACCTACCCTCCTACATCCCTCAAAAGCTACCCAAAACAAAAAAGAAATTTAAATTTATTTCGAGAGTGGAAGGTAATAGGCGGATGTACCTCACATATTAAAAAAAGTCCAACCCTCTTCAACAAAAAGTGATACCCTTAATCGTACCAGGCGATTCGCACTTTTTCACATTTCTTACGTTTTCCCTAATTCTCCAACCATGTTAGTGAATTGGGAATGGAGATTTAGGGAATTAAGAATTCTAAGAAAACGAAATTCTCATCTCCCAAATTCCCAAATTCTCCGTGCTACAGAATCCGGCCCCTGGAGTTTCAATAAATTGTTTCATCTTAGTCATTTGCATCTGTACAACACCACGTTTTATTCTGAGATCACTAAGAACTTATTTATTGTTTTCGCTATCCGAATTTTCCTCATCACTTATAATTATTAATTGATTATTCTTGCAACTAAAAGCAAACGAAAGGGCAAGATAGGATTTCAATTAAAGAACCGATACAGCTTACCGAAATGTTGCCGATATGATAATGGGAAGTATGTGATCTGCTGACTACGAGAAATCCTTCGCTGCACTTGCAGATTTACAGCTACAACAACTAGAAGATTTTTAGGATGGATACATATAATGAGTTAACTGTTTTGAAATGATTCTTCGACACTACATGTGTCCCTGCTCGGGCGCCAGTGGTAATCGCAAAGAGTTTTTTGCGCCGAAAAATAAGAAAAAAGGGTATTTGGGTATGGAACACACACGAAATGAATTATCATACAATCACACAATTATTTAATCCACTCTTCATTTGGCGAAAGCTATCACGATACAAATTTTTTCTTACAACGAGAACTAAACTAGCTGCCTCGATTGTCACAGACCCTCGACTCCTCCAATACATTCTCGCCTTTAAGTACATTACAATTCTCCTTTTTAAATGAGTTTACAGTTAGCTATGCGCTGAATGCCACGAAATATAGTACATTAGTGTTACCAATATTAAATAATTTTATTTATATATAAGTTTCAAAAGATTGACTTAAAATTAATTAGCAAAAGTACATTATTGATTGAAATTTACGAATATGTATTAACATGCATATTACATATTACGACATAAAACAACATAAATAATTTAGCCAGGTATGACTAATTGAAAATAATATTCACCTCTTGCTCCACATATTGTATTGTTTCCATCTGATGGATATCAAGCGTTATTGTCAATAAAGCCGTTGGTGCTTGGTCAAAAATCTCCATACAGCTTGGTGCCGCTTCATCCTCATAGCGAACAAAAAATATGTTCGGCTGGACTTTCTGTAAAATAATAAGAAATTTTCCCACTGGTAATTTGATTTAGTTAACCTATCAGCTGATTATACGGCTTTATAAATAACATAACATTATACAGGAAATCCTAACCAAAACGATCAGCAATTGAGCCCAACTCCCTCGAATTTCGACGAACTTTCAGAATTAGTTAAATATTAAAAAATATTAAAAAATAAAATAACTAAACAGAACTGTATTATTATAATATTTTTTAAACACACATTTCATTAAGTAGGTATCTTATAACAATAAAACAATAATTATTTTTAGTAAATTCTAAGATTTTCATACGAAATTTTGCAGTGACGCTAATAGAACAAAAATTCTCTCCGCGAATTTCTTATATTATAATTATATTATGTATAAATAATAGAGCAAATCCGTAAATAATATTTTTTATGGTGTGTTTCTCTTCCGGAAGGAGTAAAGATACAAAATTAATAATTGCGCTTTTTTCTTTCTTCAAGAAATCCCACTTAATGCCATGTATTTAAAATATCGCACAATAGGATAGAGTAACAAATTAAAAAACACGAGCAAAATGCTAATTTCAAATTTGAGTCACTACTCTGTATCCAAGACCTGAGGTCAGCAAGATAAACAAAAATTGAAAACTGACTATTTTGATCGTTTTGGTATGGAATTGTAGTATAGATATATGAATAAGAAGTAACATAACATTATATGAATGTGAAGGGATTCATTTGTTAGAAAAACAAAACTGCTGAAATGTATATTTTTGAAGTTAAAATGCAATTATTCAACTTCAACTCAAGAGAAAAAATTGGAAAGTAAATGTTTCTAAAATAAATACTTATGTTTCATACGTCTATTTAGTGTTGATTCAGTAGTTTTAAATTCCTCTCAGTATCGGCTCTTTAGACTAGTTATTTTTTTGCAGCATTCCAAATAATAACCAAGACGTTCCACAGGGTCTGGAGAAAGTTCAATATCGCCATACTTAAAGCCTTATTTTTCCGAAAACTAATCACGATTATACACATATTCAAAGTATCACCGCATAAGTTTTTCACTTCTTCATTTCCACCACAAAGGAAACATTTACCCATTTTATTAGATTGATAAGAAAACTTTAACTTAACTTTCAATTTAAAATCACTGTAAATCACTGGAGCGTTGAAACTAGATTCTCATACCGGTACTACGTAATCCGGAATGAGATGGCGTCTACAAGATGCTTCTTAAAATGCAGTTCGTCCTTCATGTTTTCTTAGCGTTATCGTAATCTCTTAGGCTGTTTGCACACACGACGGCGATGTCGTTGTTGTACCGTAGTGCATATAAAATACCTATGTAAAACAAATTAGCCGATTGCACATATGACGGAACCGGCAAGGCAAGACCCTCGAGAATACTTCCCAAGCCATGAAACAGAAATCTATATGTGTGCGTTCGGAGTCCGTACTCTAATATGCTCTATATTGATGCTTATGGAAAAGTGCCAAACATTGACTTTATATATGCCATAGAGCCTAAACTACTATCCATACAGGAAAATAGTCATCTAGTAATTTAAAGCTTGATTCCTTACCTTACCAAAGGCTACACTAACTATATACCCTACTTAACAAAATAATTAAATAGTTTTGATTACAAAGTAACCTTACCATTTTACGCTCAATCCATCTCAGCTGAGTGATAATTGCATGTGCGTATATGCAGCCGTAGTCCGAATCTGTAGGCAGCTACATTCGATATCATCAGCCCACGGCATCCCATGACGGCAGAGCAACATTACAATGATTACTCAGCTGAGAATTTTTGTTTGAGGAATCGTAGTCATTTGGTTAAGATAATTTTTGGTTAGCTTTGTTAGGAAAGGTATGAAAATTTTATTACGGTTCGGAAGATAAGAAAGCAAGCTTAAGATTATCACAACACCATTTTTCTGTATGAATAGTAGTTTAGGGCGGAGGAGCTATTCAAATCTAACTTTTGTCAATTTTACATAAGAACACTGCAAATATTTTAGAATGTAAAGACTACGCTGGGCCTCGCATGTGTAGGGAGGGAGTCTGTTTCATGACTTGTGAAGTATTCTCGAGGGTTTTGGGCAAGGCAATATAAAACAAGTGAAAAAGCTAGAATTGTCCTATAAGACCAATTCTTATGATACCCTAGATGAATGTCCGTATGAAATTTCGTATGGGTACCCATTTGAGCAATTTTGATTTTTGTAGTGGTTTTTCGCATATATTTCTAGAACGGTTCGTCGGACAGAAAAAATAATTATAACCAATTTTATAGGATTTCATATTCTGAAGAAGTTTTTAGTACAATAAAAATGTCTTGGGCTGATCGTTTTCACAGTATACATAAAAAACCTAATTTTTTATATGGCAACACCAAGAATGGGTTGCCCGATTTAGTCCATTTTTGAAATTTTGTTTGCTAGTACAATGAAAACACCACGTACCAAATTTCAGCTCTCTAGGGCGACTCGTTCTCAGGCAGTGTTCAAATATATAACGGAAAACGAAATTTTTGTATGGCAACCCCACGAAGGAGTTCCCGATTTGTCTCATTTTCCGACTTGATTTTACTTTTTTTTTTAAAGTCTGGGTACAAAATTTCAGCTCTCTAAGTGTACGCGTTCTCGAGTTATCGTGCGCACGGACGGACGGACGGACGGACGGACGGACATGCAAAAATCAAAATAACTTTTAATATTATGCGTGGGTGTCCAATCCATTTTGCTCTACCATCATTATTTCGAGGTGTTACAAACGGAATGACAAACTTAGTATACCCCTTTAGATTTCATCTAGGGTATAAATATAGCAATGTAGTGATCTGGCACCGGTTCTGTCGTCGTGTGTGGAAACAGCCTTACTCAGTGGGCATCTATTCAAATCAAGATATCTGTCTTCCTGCAATAACTTTAATATAAAACCCTCTTTCTAGATATTTTTTTAGCATTATGATACTTTTACTCCCGTGTATTGATACCTCGGACCAAGTGAATAGATTTAGTTTAACTATTCTTCCTTAGTTGTTTTCAACCTTCTATCAAAATTAGGCAGTTGTCAATTCGACCCGTATGTATTTTCGTTATGTACGTATGTAGACAATAAAAAATAATTAAGACTAAATTATGTAGTAAGTTAAGTAATGAAGAAAAAATATGATAAAATTTGGATTCTGATTTATAATATCAGGTCATGGGACAATGGAACAAGACAATGCACATACCTCTAAGATGAGACTGTCTTCCTGCTTGTAGGCAGGTAAGAGGTTGTCAGCCCTATAAATTAGATGTGAGGAAGTTGTAATCATTAGTATTAAATTCCATGCCAACAATGTTCATTTCATTGATAAATAAATTAAAAACATTTTTTTTAAAGTAGGCTGCGGGGGGTTGTGGCGATTTTCAATGCGGCAACCTATATTTTTCGAGTAGTACTCGCCGAGCCCTACAAGTTGGTATATTTATTTTCCATTTCCTCGAACAGATGAAAATGCATAAAAAGCCTAACCGGAAGTAAAGCTTTTTCTCAACATCGTGAATGACCTAGCCCAGGCAAGCAAGGGGCACTGTCTTCACCTATCTTAGTACTAACTAATGTTGTATGAATTTTTCATTTTTTCGATGAGATAGATGAGATTGGATTTATGCCGCTCGCCTCCCCATCTATTACATAATTTTCCTTTTTCTAGTCTGAACTAAGCAGGAGGAAGCTTTGCTTCTGCCTGTTCTTTTTCTTTTTTCATGACTGACACATGCATTTCATGTCTCATCATCGTGTTATATTTGAAATCGTAGCTGCTAGAGCTTTTTTCGTGAATTATTTTTCTCCTTTAAAAGCTTCTAAGTCATAAATTTGTTCATATTTTGTCACATAATGGGTGAATAACAATTTTGATTATCTCCCTACTATTTACGCCTATGGTAATATGTTATTATTCAGCAGTATGGGAGGCAGTTGCTTCGTGTCAATACCACCACTATAAAAGGCTAAGCAAGTCGACTTCTTCGGATTAAGGAGGAGCCGGTTAGATTCAGCCCAAGCGAATATTTGGTTTAGATCGCAATTCATGCAATACAATCGTCCTGCAATACAATTGGTCTAGACACATATAGCTGCACGTCATCTACATACAAGTATATGCTGAAGAGTAAAGGACCCCCTTATAGAGCCCCATAATTGATTGGAAGGAAGTTAGATTTAACTCCCTAAACTAAAACTTGTTGAAAGTATAATAAAAAAAAAATAAAATAGTATATAGTGATGTTAACTAGCGAGTAGACGTGTTTCACATAGCTCCGGTTTGTTGTATGCATTTCCGTAACTTAAGAATAATTCTGGAAAAAACTGTGCTGTTCCCGTGTTAATGTTCAGTTTGTATTTGTTTAACATAATCTTAATAAGCGTTCTAACGACCTTTGGCTTGAATCAATTAAAAAGTGTAAGCTGTGTCGCTTCACATCGTGCATCTATACATTTAATTTTTATCTGCTTTAACGGTGATGCCATCTGGTGAAGCTAAGCAGTCTGCTAATAAGGCGGACAAGGATAAAAAAAATCTGAATCGGAATGTGGCCCAGCAGTGCAAACCCGTAACACAACTCAGTCAATTACATCATCTCAGTCATTTGATACGGTCGCCTCTGTGCATCAGTTGACTGTGTTGGAGCAAAACATGATCATTAAAATAAATGAACTCTTTCGGGAGTTTGAGCTAAAATTCTTTGGCAAACTGGAGGAAAGGCTTGCTTCAATTGCACCTCGACTACAAAAGATAGAAGATCAGCCGGCTGAAGTATCGTCTGCGCAAATTACTCTCAGATCTGAACTTGAAAATCAGATGCGGATAAATCGACTCAATGCTGTGGTAATCCAAGGTGTTGCCTATAAAAACGATGAAGTTCCCATTCAAATTTTTAAAGATGTTGCCGCAGTTGTGAGGCACGAAGCCTCTCAATACATTGATGCTTTTAGGCCCAAACCAAAAAATCAGTCCAACGGTGCAAGTTGTGATACGGTTAAGTTTAGTCGTCATGACAGCCCTATTGTTGTTCGATTATCATGTTCTAACGAGCGCAATACTTTCATGCCAGCGTTAAGAAAACACGGCCCTAGCCTTAGCCCTTTAAACGGTACGCTGCTACGTACTGCCAGGCGGCTGCGCAAGGACAAGCGACTTTTTTCTGTCTCTACAAACCGAGGCAGTGTATTTGTCAAATGGAAAAGCGGTGATTGCCCTATTAGAATACATAGCATGGATCAATTGAATATTGTGAGCTTACAGTAGACCTTATCAGTGCCAGAGCTGTAATATTGTTCTCATCCTAAAGTGTTTTATTTTTGTTTTTCTCTACATCATTCACTGAATTTTTTATTTTTTTTTCTTGGTTTTTTTTTATACATCTTTCAACTGTTAATTTGTCTTCTGTGATTCTATATCTTTTTTTTTTTCATAATGAATTTGCTTTTTCAAATTATAAGCCTTCTGATTACTGCTGCTCCTCTTTTCTTTGATAGCTGTGATTAGCTCTACTACATCGGTGAACGGGCTAAGAACTCTACTTAATATTTTTTGCAAAAGAACAAATGGCCTCAATATATGTGTGCTGAATGCCAGAAGTATTTGAAATAATTCATACAGTAATAATTCAACAGAAGGCGAAAGTTTCTTTTTATGGCAGCCCGTCCCTTTAGCTCGTACAAGAATTTGTCTGTCTGTATTCATATATTACTTTTTACTATTTTCAACAATCTCGTAGACACACTTTTCGCCATCACAGCGAGCTGAAATTTGGCACACAGGTTCATGTCGCGTGACAATTAAATCTATCAAAATTTGAACCGAAAATTCAGATGGAAACCCCGGAAAATCGGGAAAAATCATTTGAAAATTTGGTACAAAGTTTATTAGTGATAAATCCGTTTTAGGAAAAATGCTGAGTTTTCGGATTTTTCCGAAAAAAATTGCCGGAATTTTCCGACTTTTTCGGACAATTTTCCGGTATAAAAGCTTTCTAAATTATGCAGGATCAAGTTCCCTATCAACTGGCATCATTACTTTCTCTCCGACAATGGTGAAAACTTGCAGAAAAAAAACGAGGAAAATTAATGTAAAACGCTTTTCCGGAGTTTTTCCGACCAAGGTAAGCGTTGAGCGTTTTTGCAACGTAAGACAAGGTTGTAGAGCGAAATGAGTTTCATAAAGTGCCTTTGTGGAAAACTCCATGGAAAACCCGGAAAAGCGGGACAATCATTGGACAAATTTTCATCGATAAGATTAGTGATAAATCTGTTTCAGGAAAAATGCAGAATTTCCCAATTTTTCTGGAAAATTTTCCGAAAATTTCCGGAATTTTCCGACTTTTCCGGAAAATTCTCCGACAAAAAAGTTTTATAAGCTAGGCGGAATCATTTTTTCCGTCCTACTGGCATCAATACTTTCTCTTCAACAATCATGAAAACTTGCATGAAAAATCGAGGAAAATTCATGTAAATTTTTAAAAAAATTGCATAGTAATATTTTCCTATTACTATACTATTACCTCTGGCTACAAAATTCATCTTTGGGGCTGACGTGAGAGGCGACACAGCATTTTGCCGCTAGTTGACAGTAATTTAATTTAATTTAATTTATTTCCTTTACCTAGTCATACATCGCTAATCGTCCTTCATTTCTAGAGGAAACCGAATGGTAAATCTCACCCAGGTAAACTTCAAACTAATTATGATCACTAATATCTCTGCCTTTCAGGATGGAACGCCACGCTCTTAGCGGTAACATAACAAAATGCTAATGCTCCTGTAGAACAGGTAAAATTGTATCACAACCTAATTCGTATCGTCAGAACAAATTATAAACACTGCTTTCAGATATGATAATCGCAATATTCCTGCAGCACAGGTAAATACTCCCACAAATTAGTTATGAAATAATTATTAATCTCGTTTTACTCCTTTCAGATAATCCAATACGAAAAATTCCTGCAGCACAAGTAAATATTCACACAAATTTGTTATAAAATAAGTACTAATCTCGTTCTACTCCTTTCAGCTAATCTGAACGCAAAATTCCTACAGCACAGGTAAATATTAACACAAATTAGTTATGAAATAATTATAAATCTCGTTTTATTCTTTTCAGATAATCCAATACGCCGAAATTTCCGCTGCCCAGGTAAAACTTTCACACAAATTTGTTATAAAATAATTATTAGTCTCGTTCCATTCCTTTCAGCTAATCCGAACGGAAAATTCCTGCAGCACAGGTAAATATTCACACAAATTTGTTATACACTAATTACTGATCTCGTTCTTCCTGTGTCTTTTCTCTTTTCAGATAATCCAAACGAAAAATTCCTGCTGCACAGAAAAAAATTAACACAAATTAGTTATCAAGTAATTATTAATCTCGTTCTACTCATTTCAGATAAACCGATACGCGAAATTCCTTTCTGCACAGGTAAAACTGTCGTATTCAAAAGCGAATAAAAGAAAAACTTTGGCACAACACAAAAACAAAACTCATCCGCCAATTTTTAATACCGAGATTAATACCGAGATCCGTACTGGTTCATTGCTCAAGTCCAACGCCCCAAATTTTTATCGAACAATCGTTTTCATCACCGTGCTGCAATTTTCTCAAACTTCTCGCGCATCGCGAGTCCTGGTGTCCGTCCCTTCGTCTCATGCAAAGTCTCTGCTGCTGGACAAAATTTCTCGGAATTTTGGCGGGCGCGAGTTACATGACCAGCCTAAGCCATTATACATACACCTCTCTGTGTGAAGAAAAGTTGATTTTCTACTTTTTCATGCGGCTTGGCCTCAGTTTTGTTTGAAAACTCATTTTTACTTATTTTATTTTATTGTACATTTAGACCATATTGAATTAGAAATAAATTGAATTTACTCAAAATATTTTTTTTTAGATAATAAGTTGAGAGCAGCTTGTTAGCAGCAATAACTAAAATGGTAGCACGTCATGACAAATGATGAAATGCAGTTGCTATGTCAGGTTATTGTTGCTATGCCAGTTGTTGCTATGCCAATATTGTTGCCAGGCGCCTTTGACTAAAGTTCTTTGGTGCCGTGTGCAAACTCTAGCTATATAAACAGCAGCCTGACTTGTCTTTCTCTTTTTCAGTTTGGCAGTGAAGTGATCAAGTGGTTATCTCTTCCTAGTGTTATTTCCCAATGATCTAATTTCTTTTAACAAATCAAATACTTTGTTTAGTTGACGATTAAAATAAATATTCTTCTTCTGGGTCTCGACTGGATTAAGAGTATTGTTTTAATAAACGACTAAAATAAAGGTTCTTATTGTGGGTAGCGACTGCAATAAGAATTTAATACTAATCAAACAAGTGCTTTGTTTTGGTTAAAGGATTGAAAATAGAGAATTTTATTCTGGGTACCGACTGAATTAAAGATCTTATTTTTGACAGCAGCTAAAGTAAAGATTCTTACTGTGGGTATCGACTGCAGTAAGAACAAATTACTAACTCAAAACACTTTATCGCGGGTCTTGACTGTGATAAAGATTCTTTCTGTGGGTATGAACTGCAGGCAGAATAAATTACTAACTCAGAACACTTTATCGCGAGTCTCGACTGTGATAAAGATACTTTCTGTGGGTATCGACTGCAGTCAGACTAAATTACTAACTCAAAACACTTTGTCGCGGGTTTCGACTGTGATAAAGCTTCTTTCTGTGGGTAGCGACTGCAGTAAGAATAACTAACTCAAAACACTTTATCGGGGGTCTCGACTGTGATAAAGATTCTTGTTGTGGGTAGCGACTACAGTAAGAATAAATTACTAACTCAAAACACTTTATCGCGGGTCTACACAGTGATAAAGATTCTTTCTGTGGGTATCAACTGCAGTCAGAATAAATTACTAACTCAAAACACTTTATTGCGGGTGTCGACTGTGATAAAGATTCTTTCTGTGGGTATCGACTGCAGTCAGAAGTACTAACCTCACTTTATTCTGGGTCTCGACTATAATAAAGAATATCCCAGTCCTAAACTTTAATAGAGAACCAAGTGAATCAGCTGCCAAACACTGATCAGGTGAGTACAAAGTCAGACACAGCACAATAAATTTTCTTTTACAATAAATAGATACACGAAAATAAATTTTCTTTTAGAATGATCTTATTACTAACATTACGTAAATTATATATTGTCGTAAATTTTTTAAATTGCGAAGATTTTAGTGAATATCTTAAAGGAGTTTTTAAATATTAGAATAAAACTGCTCCCTCGCTTACCGCTCGGCCGGAGCAAATTTTTATCCAGTAGATAAAAACGTTTGAATATGTTTATCTAATATGCCGGGTTCAGGAATGGAGACCAAAAGAGAACCAACGAGAAAATGACCCGGGGTGAGAGCTTCGAAATCATTGGGGTCGGATGATATAGGTGTAATAGGGCGAGAATTGATAATTGCTTCCACTTAACACAGAAGCGTTGCAAGTTCTTCGTATATGAGGCTCTTTTAATCCCGACGACACGACGAATGTAAGATTTGGCATTTTTACTGATGCCTCCCAAAGACAGCAAAATGCGGCGAACGTGATGGGATAAACTTCCATTTAATTGACTCTTTAATGCAGATTTCATGAACATCTGTAACTTGTTGCTAGGACCAAAAAAGGATTCTCAATTCCTTTAGCTTGTTATTTGAGCCTAGGAAATTTGTGGCATAATCCGAGTAGATTTTTGAAATCCAACCTCTTCTGGCGATGAACCGTTTTAACGCAGACAAGAATCCCTCAGTGGCGAGGTCTGAGACTGGCTCGATATGTACTGCCTTGGTCGAGAAACAGATAAATAAGCAAACGTACGCCTTTGTAGGACATCTCCATCTTACGAGTTGTGTTATATAAAATGGACAACAAAAGTCTACGCCAGATGTTGTGAATGGTCGTGATGGTTGAACGCGTTCCGTTGGAAGATCTCCCATAAATTGTTAAATACACTTTGGGCGAGTCCGGAAACATTGTATGTACCTATGTTAAACTTTCTTTATCGTGCTTCTTCCACCCAAAGGCCAAAACCGAGTTCTGAGAATGTATAGTAATGTGTGATGTCCAGAGTGCAAATTCTTTGATGATAGTGAGTGATTAGTGCATGTGTGAGCGGGTGTGAGCAGGGTAGTATGACTTGATGCATGCAGTCATAATCTAAACCTGCTTTCCTTATTCTTCCTCCAACACGAATTAAGCCTTCCTTGACTAAAAATGGTTTCAAGGTCTTTAAGAATCTTTTGTTTGAGATTTTCCCTTTTGCACTAAGATTCTGGAGAAAATTTCTTTCTTTGTACCATCTTGATAACAAAATTAAGTGCAAATCCCATTTCATCTACGCCTAGTGGGCCGAAATTTCGATAAGATGGGGCTTTTAATTTAGCATTGTTACAAAATCGAAATATGTATGCGAACACAGCTTGAAGTTTCAAAAGGGTGTAGGGAAATTTTGAAGTAGTAACAAGGTCTTCAACCCTTTCAGTAATTAGCGAGACCTTTACTTTCGGTTGCTCTGGCAAGTCTTGATGTTGAGAGAGGTGTTGTGTGTGTGAAAATCTATTGATATATATGAAGTGACTAGATTCATGAGTTCAGATAGCATTAATGCAGCACAAAGCTCTAATCTTGGAATACTTTGAGTCCTTATAGGGGCAACCTTTGATTATGCACAGAGCAATTTTATTGTAATATTACCTGATTTATCAGTTACTCTGACATACAAGCATGTACCATATGCGAGTGAGCTTGCATCAGCAGATCCGTGCAGCTCAAGATTTATGTGTTCAGTTTGCGGTAGCACATGCCTCGATATATCAATTTGGTTGTTGATGCATTAATAATTTCCATTGCGATTGTAGTTCAATCGGCAGAGATTCGTCCCAATCAACATTTAGCTTCCAGAGACGTTGCATACAAATTTTTGCATTATCTAAAACTGGGTTTATTAATCCAAGTGGATCACATAATCGTGCAATCGTCGAAAGAACCTTACGTTTCGTCGCTGTGGGAGAATCGTCTGAAGCTGCGAACGTAAAGTGAAACTTGTCTTGTGTGGGATTCCAAGTTAACACTAAAGTCTTCACAGTATCATTCTGTCCTATGTTGGTTAATTTCTCCCTGTTTTCTACCGGTATGTGGTGAAGAATGCGATCATCGTTCGAACACCATTTGTGAAGTAACCCACCTCTTTGAAGTAGTCTTTCTACTTCATAACGAGCTCTGATAGCTTCTTCTATGCTATCTGTGCCAGTCAGCATATCATCCACGTAAAAGTCATTTTTGACAATTCGTGATCCTAAAACAAATATTTTTCTTCATCCTGTCCCAATCTTTTGATGCAGCGAGTTGCTAAAAATGATGCCGATGAAGTCCCGTAGGTTACAGTCATAAAGCGATATATTTGCAAATCTACGTCCCTTGAATTCCGCTACAGGATGCATTGCATGCTACTGTCAGGATCTTGTACCTCTACCTGGCGGTACATCTTTGAAATATCGGTAGTCATCGCATATCGAAACTTTCGCAAACGGAGTAGAATTGTAAACAAGTCATCTTGGACACCATAAAGATATCGGTAAGAGATTGACCGATGGTGGTTTAACGCGACCCGTCAAAGACTACTCTTAGCTTAGTAGGGGTGCTCTCCGGCTTGGGGGAGAAAATTGTGCTCGACGCTTAGTTCATTTCTTTCAATGGGCTGCATATGCCCTAATCTCATGTAATCTTCTATAAATTCGGAATACTGCTGTTTAATTTCGAATGATTTCGATAGCTTGGATTCTAAATTAAAATACCTCCTTTTGGCCATTTCTATAGAATCTCCTAATATGGAACGGCTGCATCGAAAAGGTGATCTGACCGAAAATCTACCAGATGGCAATCTTAAATAAGTTTTAGAAAAATGGTCTTCACACTCCATTTCCTCAGATGTAATACCTTTCACAGTTGTAGTGTGATTTTCGATTTTCCAACAGCGCTTGAGAAAGCTATCTAATGTATGAGAAACATCTGAAGGGGGTGTAATTGCGATGTTGCATGTTTTTGAGTTGACCTTGCTTTTGAAGCTCCCCGAGAGTATCCATCCAAAGACAGTTTTTTGTAGTAAGGGCTCATCGGCCCCAAGCTTTAATTGCTCGACAGTTAACAACTCGAAGAAATTGCTCGCGCCGATGAGGAGATCAATCCTCTGAGCCATGTTATAACCAGGATCTGCTAGGCTGATATAATCAGGGATGTCTAAGTCCTTTGTATCGATATGGCTGATTTTCTGTGATGGAGGGTAGTACGTACGCTTCACACGGGTTTCATTAAGACGCGACTTGATTTGAATATTAACCTTAAATTTCACGGAAGTGTTAGATTTTTCGATTCCCCTAACTGGCACGTTACCTTTATCCTTTTGATAAGTAACTGCTGATATAATCTTTCCGAGATAAAATTTAATTGTGAAGCAGAGTCCAGCAGAGCTCTAATTGATGTGTAAGAGCCGACACTGTCTCTGATTTGTATGATCGCGGTTGCTAGGAAGCCGTGAAAGTCATCTGCTGTACTAGAGCCATTGATTGAATAAAGAGGTACCGATGGTTGCGGTACTTTGCGAAGATTTTGGTACATATATACGTTTAGGTTGAGCTTGAGGTGATGTGAGACTTAAATTTTGCTCAATCAGAGCCATATGGAGTAATGAATGATGTTTAGCAGAGCAAAAGCTACAACGGCTAGATTTGCAGTTTTTGACACTGTGTCTTGATCGAAGACAATTTATACATAAATTCAATCTTTTAACTTCACTGTAACGATTTATCGGAATTAAAGTGATAAAGTTTGGACAATTATTAATTATGTGCTATGAATATTGCAAAGAGAGCAGTTATTTAGATTTCTAGTGGTTATTAAGGTTATTTTTCTATATTGATTGTTATTTCGTTTATGTTGGTTAAGAAAACTTGTACTTGCCGGTTTGTTACCAGTTGCAATAGTTGTTTGTTCCATGTTCTCCAATATTTGACAGCGTTTCTCTATAAATGAGCAGAATTCATCCAAGGTAGGAACAACGTCGCGTGGCGCTTTATTTTGCCATTTATTTCTTGAAGCTGGATCCAACTTCTGCGATATAAGATAAATAACTAATCTATCGGTGATTTGCTTTGATTTTCCACAAGAGACGATAATGCACGTAAATGCGAATATACACAATCGTTTATATTTCTCAGGTAAATAGATAGAACCCATTTCAGCAGTAGATAGATTATAAATATCATGAATGTGAGCTTGGAAAATAAGTCTTTTATTATAATATCTTTTCTTTAATAATTCAATGGACTTTTCATAATTTTCTGCTGTCATCTCTAAAGATTGTGTTTTGCGGAATGCACTTTCAGATAACGCAGAACGCAATGCTAAAATTTCTCGATGTTTGAGAGTTCATCGTCATCATGCACTAATGTCTTGAACATAGAGAAAAAGTTTGGCCAATCTGTTATTTTTCCGGTAAATTTTGTAAGGTCTAATTGAGGAAGTCGGGCAGTTTTGTTACGATATGTTGCGAAAGAAAGTTGACTATCTGCCATGAATGACCCCGCGGTTTCTTTTGTGATATGAATGTCAAAATTTTACTTTTTATTCCGCAGTAGGTCTCTTGGAACACGTCCCTTTTTTCGCATTTAGCTTCTTCTTCAACAATATACTCAATTTTCGATGGAACACTATTGAAGGTACTTAAATATCTTTCTAGAAGTCCAAGTCGTGTTTGAAGGTTAGCTAATGTTGTATTTGGCCCAGATTTCTCCACGTACGTTTTCATTTTGGTTTGTCGGCCTTGAACGCTTCCACGCTGTACCATTAATTCAGCAAGTAGCTTCACCGTGGTAGGATCAGTTGTAGGAGCCATTATTATTAAATTGCGGTACAAATTACTTGCTTGTTGTTATTTTTTGTTTGCTTAATAGCGGTTGCAATTGAACAATGTGTGATGATAATAAAAATTGTGAAAATGAAATTTTACTTACTGCGATACGATATATACAGACTCTGATGATAGGTGACTATATAAAATTTCTTACGATCTGCTGTGTGAAATATTGAATTTCAATGCGAGCATCCAAGTCACGCGCTGTGGCAATGGATCACCACTTCTTTCGATAAAAGGCTATGCTTGCTTGCACGTTGTTTGTTTCTATTGATCTTTAGAGGGTGCGCTCGTTATTGGGTTTTTAGAGAAAAAAAAAACAAAAATAGGTGTATCACGATCTTTTAATTTTTCATTTAATATTTTCTCAGTCTACAATAATTCAATTTTCGCAATCCTTTAAATTTACACAATTTAATAGTCGCAACACAATAATTCGATTTTTTCAATCTTTATGGATTTACAAAATAATTCACCTTTACCTCCACTCACTCAGGCGGTCAGAAAACAGGTTTGGGCTCGCTGCGCCTAGGTACTCATGGAGAACTTCCAAAAGCTTTTTTTTCTTATTTTTATTACTTTCCCACGACGTTGAAAATCTTACGTAAGAAAGTGTAAAAGATATATCCAGGTGCATGGTATATGCATAAGTGCAAAAGCGAAATCTGATATGCACTTGTGTACGGTCGAAGTAATTATTTTAAGTCGACCGACGGAATGATTGTATGTTTGTATGTATGTACATGCAAATAATTTAGCGGAATTTTTACTGAAAAACTGTTGGTATGTATGTACGTACTTTGTACCTCATACTGAGAGAACGGAGTATATGACTGATAAGAAAATGTAATTTATGCTAAATTGCATTTTGTCGCAGGACGGGAATGCATTTTCAAATGCATTTTAAGTAAAAATGAATTTTTAAAGTAAAGTAAATTTTGTCTTTCGGGACCAACTTTGTGGCACATCGATATATTGCATAGGGTGATATATCGATGTGCTTAATGTTATGGTTGTGATTCGAGTCATATGCACCTAGGTCACAACATCCCTCCCACCTGGGGAGAAGAAAGTTGTATTCTTTCGAGAAGAGAACTTTCCACTTAACTAACACAATTATTGTTTTCGATGGATATTAGAAATACATATGAATAATGTAATTTTACAATAGTAATATTCTCTCTATTGGGTATTATTAAAGAATTTATGTTATGATAATTCTAGTGACATATTATTACGTTTATTATTGATTCATAAAAGTTTTTAATTCTATAAGAGTTGGAACTTCACTACGTATTGGCTGCATACTTTGTTATTGATAATATAATAACCAACTATTTACGGATGTGCATATATATGTATATTTATTGTTTTATTTTGAAGATTATAATAGAGAAAAAGGGAAGAGAAAAAAAGGGATTGATACGAAAGACATTCGTCTTCTTTTATGAGAGAAGGCGAGGGAGGAAAAAAAATTAGTTTTGTAATTTTTATTTTGTTTTTGCAGAGCTGCTACCAAATCGTCAGCTGATAAGCGTTCGTGTGAGATTCTCCTTAGCCCTTTATCTAGTGATTTGTTCTTGCGATTTTTTTTATTTAAATGCTTGTCGACTCGGCGTTAAGATTACGTTGGCGTAATTCGGCGTGCTTGGGATAGGTGCGATGTTATTGTTACGGTTTGTGCTAACGTAAGGGGTTACTTTAATGGTGATAGCGAAGTTGTTTTAAATTTTTGTTTTGTTTATCTTGCTTTTGCTTACTGAGGTTTTTGGTTGTTTGTGGACCTCATTAGTTAATTTTCGTGCAAGAAGTCGACCGTTAATTATACCGTGCCAGAGTTTTATTGTGTTCGGGTCACGGGTGTGTAGTATATGTCTTCTACGTGTTGCCTGGATGGAATGGACCATTGCGTATAGTCTGGTATGCCGCTGGACGACGGAGTTTGCCGCTTTCGGGTGGCCCACTTGTCGCAGACACTTATCATGAGTGTAGTTTCGTGTTGTGCGCTGATTATGTGATGGGAGTTTCATTCTTGGGTAAATCGCAGCATTTGAAATTTTTATGGTCTTGTATGATTATTATTTCTTGTTTTGTTTTCTTCATTCTAGGTGGATTCGCGATACTAATCGGGGAATCCTTTCCACTTTCCATCCTCTCGTGGGAAAATGGTTCTGGTCCGGCGCCAATTGAGGAGGACTGGAACGCCGCAGGCAGCTTTTGATTTTTCGAGCTTTTCTCTATTTTTATTTCGATTTCTTTAGTTTTTTCTCTCAATTCTTCATTCATTATGTTTTAATTCTACATTTTTCTTTTATTCTATATACATACATTTTTTTATAATAAATGATTTTAGATGTGGATTGGTTTTGTTATTTATTATTGTTTAAAATTTTTTTTTTGTTTTTATCTTGAAAGTATTTATTTATTTTTATCTTGATAATATTTTGTAATAGTTGACTCATTTGCGTTGGTGAATCTCACCCAAATTTCGTGACTTATGTCTGCGGCTATGGTACCTACTAATACAATAATGTTTTTATGAAGAGAAAGGAACTCAAAAGTAGAGAGAGAAAAAATGAAATGAAATAATGAAAAAATAGTCCTATAAAATTTGACAGAAGTACTCCGTTGTTTATATACATATTGTTATGCACTAAGATTAATCGTGGAAAATTGACGGTAATAACGTAATTGTAGCTGTCATGTCCCATAAGCAATCCAATAACAACACTCGCATAATTCTAAGATACAACTTTATTTATATATTAACGTTATCTAAAAAGACTATCCAACTTATAACTGTAAGTTACTAAATGGAGCTACCACTCCGTCTAACCGCTCGAATTACAACTGACTGATCTAATTGAACACCGAACCGTTATCTTTAATCAAAACCAACTTCTAACTACGGAACCCGATCTATCGAAACGACCGTGCTCACCTCCATTCAACCAGGTGGAAGCGACTTTGACCCAGTGACCAGCGGAATACCTTGCAATCATAATTACAAAGTATTACGCTAATCACTGCCGACAGCGGGAGCCCCCAATACTGCATGTAAACAAACAGCGAGCCCAGCTGAGTATTTCACTATGCGAAGTGAATTACTTAACCATGACTCAATGCCCAGTTACATGCAGCAGTGGATGTTACAGTTTTCAAGTAAATAATTCGCAATCGCCAGGCATTTCACTGTGCGAAGTGAAATGCTTAGTTATTGCAAATCGTTTGTACATTTGCTGCCAGCTTGAGTCGTGATGTCACAATTTAATTTCACCAATTGAATATTGGGTCACGACATTCCTCCTCCCTGAGAAAAACTGATTCCCAAGAGGATTCAGATCGGGGTGCTCAGTTAGGTTACAATACCTAACTTAACTCACTTACACAATAACTAAAGTACAATATTCTCTAGCATCTAAACAATTTTTATAACTGTGGTTCGGTTTACATTATTTACGTCATTTTACATCTTTTTATTTCATATATAATTTCTGTTCTATTCTTCTATATTCTTTTCTCATTTTTTTTTCATTACCTTAACAAATTTTTCATTTTTCTTTTTTCATTCCTTTTAATTACTTTATCATATGTCCGTTTCTTTTCATTTACAATATTTCTTTTTATGTATATAGTTATTTCTCTTATCTTTTTCTCTGCGCGTTTAATTTCTTTCTTATCTTCTTCTTACATTTAATTATCTTTTCTAAATTTCTTTCTTATACCTTATTTTGCTTAGTCTTGTTTTTACAATTGTCTTAACAAATATTTTTTTTTACTACATCCATTTCATTTTCTTTAATTATTAGTGAACTCAGGTAATCGTTATTTAATATACACAAACTTAATTTCCATTCCATATTCTATTATCTTTGTAAATAAAAATACCCTACATCTTTTTTTTTTACATGAATTTTACCTTACAATTTTATCAAAATGAATTAATTTTGAAAATATTTTTATTATCCATAATTACCCTCTTCTCCTTATCTATCGGTTGCGCGTGCCAATTAAATCGAGTGGATTAAAATACATTATAGCTACTCTAATCGGACGAGATGTTTTCCCACGACGGTCGGCAAGCTCCCAGTTGGCAAGTTTGCTGCTGTTGGCATGACTACTTCTATAATGTCAGTCCCTTCTTTGTTCGGCTCTGTTGAGGTTGGTCTGGGATGTTTAATGGATGTCTGGATAGTAGGTAGTATTGGTACTCTGCCAGAACTTACTCGTCCTTGCTGACGTTTCCCGCGTCTTACACGGAACATCATTACTGCTACTAGAGTCAAGCTGACGATACTTATCAGCCCGGCCAAAGACGTGGCTGCTAAATAGATCTGGTGCAGATGATTCTGCTGCCGGTGAACTTCTTCAGCCTTGATGGCACTCTGAAGCTTGGCTATCTTCTCAGCATGATCTTTCAAGGCTTGATTGAAATTACCTGCCGCTAGAAGTTTTAGTTCTCCTGTTTGTCCCTTTGGATGTTCGGGATTCCTTGGACCTGTTCGTGTCACTATGTTTTCCCATTTAGGTAGTTCTGAAGGTGCGGGCTGAAAGAGAGTTACATTTCTGTGAGCGTCGTCTTCAGAGGTTATAGGTAGATCTCCAATCTGCAGATGATAGCGTTCCTTTATGTCCAATACTCCTATCGATGAGAGCTCTCCTATTCTGGTCGGTGAATTACGGCAGTTGACCTCCAGCTTTGTTTTTTCGGCCATAACAAACAGCCAGTGATTTCTGGTCATCATTCGCGTTAGAGAGCTCCATTTTGGGATGACTTTCTCTTTACAAGCCTTAGTCTTGACATTGAAACTGCGAAACAGGTTTAACACGCAGTTATCGCCAATGGCCGTAATTATTGGGCTCCACTGTGGGCACAGTAAATGGGTATGAGCCGTCATGGTGATCAGCTGCTGACACCTCTGGTACTGGTGGTCATCTAGTAAGACATATTGCCTTTCGTGGTTGTTAGCTGAAATAAATTCCGTGTCTAAGTCGTACATATGGCAGCCGGCTTCATCTACTGCTGCAGGGAAGGTGTAGATTTTGTGGGTGTCGAACGAAGTTCTCTGTGGTTGGGGAATGTCTACTCTGAACAGGATGCCTTGGTTAGTCAAGATGGCCTTCACTTTAGCAATCTGAACTAATAACTGGAAATCCTGAAACTCCTCGCTTAAGTCCAGTTCATTCGTGGCATTCCTCATAATCTCAGTCAATTCATGAGCGTGGACTATTAGAGGGTGTAACTTCCCGACGCTCAGCGAAACCATAATGTTCGAAATGGTCTTCAACGTGTCGCTTATCTCGCGTAGCTGGAGGATCAGTAGTGTCAGAACCTCATTTAATTCAACTCTGCGATGCAATACTGCTCGCTCTCCATCAGTGGTTCCTTTGCGGTGATAAGCACAGAGATCCGGGTCCGAATTTGCTCCCGCTCCGACTCTGCCCTTACCCGTGATGAGTTAAACAGGTCGAACGTTGACTTCACAAGGGTAATCTGGTCTTCTAGAAGGCTGAAAGTACGATTCTCTTTCTCATTGAGATCATCGAGTGCAGCGTAGATTTTTTTGGAATCCTCATGATCCATCGTTCCAAAAAGTATTTATTTATTTATTTATAGAACATTACTTGAATTACATAGATTTTAATAATCTAACTTAATTAACAACTAATGTAAAAGGCCCGCGGCTAATAGGCCATCTGGCAGCTATCTGGGGTTTATAGCAGACTTATTTTTAACTTACATATTTCAAAAGTTCATTTACAATTTTGTTTGAAGTTATTATTTTTTCTAATCTAAAAAAATTCTAAAATTATTTGTGTATATTTAAATTAACAATGTTCTAAGCTAGTTTGCATAGGATAAGGGGTCTATTGTCTATTTTTAAGTGACCAGTTCATGTACTTACTCTCTAAGGCCTTAATTATTTTACTTTTTTTTTTTTTTATAGTTTTCTTCTTTCTAAAATTCTTTCTTTCCATTATCTTATCATTACCATTCCTTTTGTTTTTTTGTTTTTTTTTGAGTATATAAATGTATTATTCTTTTTTGTTGTAATTGTATAGATGTATATATTTTTATTTTTCTTTTTATTATTATTTTCCTTTTCTTTTTTTGTCCTTTCTTTCCTTTTCCCCTTTTTTATTTTAATTAAAATATATAAATATTTTTTTTTTAATTTTTAAAATTTAATATAAAACTGTGTGTCTGTGTTAGAGTCTGGTGTGTAGTTGTCCGTCTTGTAGGTATGTCCTCAATGCATAGAGTAGTGTGTCCGTATCCTCCTCACTGTATGTAAGGAGTTTGTAATGAAGCGCCACTCATTAAGCGGCATTCATCACTTCCCCAAATCAATCAAGCGTTACCAATATCAAATTAAATGAACGAAGACCCCATAATTCCAATGTACATACGTACCTACATATTTCTGAAAACATATCTTTTCGTACGTACATACATATTCCAAAAGCATATGTACGTACATACATATCTATTGTCATACGAGTATTCCCGGCAAATTACTTACAAAAATTATGTAACAATTTCTTCTTCAAAGCAATTAACTATTTCTCTCTGAAGAATACTCAAATTACAAAACATTAAAAACATTTTCTTTTTCAAGTAACAATGACTTGACCTTTTCAATTCATATCGATTGACAATAATTCCATCAGAATTATTGTCAACTCAACATTTTTCCATTTTTAATACAATAGCGGCAACGCGCTGCATTGTTTACATGAAACAAACCCCTCAGCACGAGACCAATTCTAGCCATGTAGCGGCACTGGGCTTGTCCCTGACCTACCATACAACCAGTGAGCGCTTGCTTTAATTGTTTTTCACATGTTGGGAAATACGCGTAATGTGCCTAGCGTTTGACCCACAAATTGTGTTCTGTTGTTCTTCGTCTTTTTTTTTTGTTGTCACTGGCTTGCTCAGATGTATATGGTAAATACTTTCAGTAATGAGTATGACGAAAAAACAACATTATGTGTAATATGCATGAGGTTTTGACCCCTTTAATGGCGCTACATGAATTTTCTGGTCATGTATATTCTATTAGCCAATAGACGGCCTTTAAAATTCTTATATGCAGGGGAATCGTTCAAGAATATTGCTTAGCCATACAATATCGATATTCACCGTTATATATTGATGCAATATCGGTAGGCGTACTCAAAATTTCCTCGCATATTTAACTGGGGAAATAGTTAGAATAGTGCTAAGATTGCTAATACTCACTATATACTTTAACCCCACTATGAATAATTCAGCCTTTAGCTGATTATTCAAAAATTTGGAACCAAAATTCCAAATAAAAAGCCGATGCGTCGTTAGCCAGAGGCAGTCAGTTTTAATCAGTTTTTAAAAAGGAACCAAGTGACCCCCGACCCACGGTAAGGTCTCTTGTTCCCTAATAAGCTATAATAAGCTACTTATAAGAAAAAGCAAAGTGTAATGTTATAATAAAGAAGTGAAGTGGGATACAAAAAAGGCTATATAAGCGCCTATAAATCCAAAAAAAAAAATACGAAACTTTAAAGGCAACTGCAGCCAGGTGCTCAGCAGGTAGCCTGAATTCTGTGAGAAGTATGTAAAAGCCAAAAACAGCTCTCAAAAGAACAAAAATAATTAAAAAAGGGAAGGCAGACCCTAATTAATGGAACCCCAACAAGAAGAAAAAGTCTCGTACGGACGCAACCGGAGCAGCACTCAGAGGATCCAAGAAGTAGAAAAGGAGATCAACAAGCTCACCTCACCCGCAGGACCAGACGACGACACCATGGACTTCAGCTATTTCTTAGAGCTCAAGGAAAAGCTCGCTAAATTAAAGTAATTGTTTTCTTACCTATATTGTATAAAAACATATCAAATTTTTTTTATATAAATTTCAAAATTTCAATCAAATCAATCAAAAAAAAAAAAACAACAAATATATATATATATATATATATATAAAATTACAATCAAATTATCTCCTCTTTAAACACAACACAGTCCTTTTATATACTAGTTTGTTCTTGATATTTCACGCGACTACGGTAACTTGAATTAGTGAAGTGAAATTTTGTGAGAGATTATGGTCAAAACCTTTTCCTACGTTGTGCAAAGACATGGTTTTTTTTTGGAAAACTTCACTAAAATAAATCTCCGTTGTCTATTTTTGTGACATTTTAATTAATTTTATTGGTTCAATAAAGATCCTTCCACGTTGTTATGCTAAAAAAAAAAAAAAAAGAGAACGGTGCGAAAAGAAATTTTTTTTTTTTGAATAATACTTTCATAATCATTTAATTCGTTTTCTTATATCATGTGATATATATTTTTTTTTTGTATCACTACAAGGTGAATATAGTTTTCCTTAAAGTATCTACGTTGCTTATACTTTAGTGATATTTCTTTTGGATTAGCGTTGTCATTTTCGAATAGCAATTTGTGTTATCTTTAGAAACTAACTACAAAGGCGTTTCTCGAATTATTGTGCCAACATTTCATCTTCCCTTATTTAAATTTTTTTAAGAAGTGCGTGTTAATAGTCCAGTGCATATAATAAATTTTTTTTTTGCGTAAATCAATCTTTCGCTAAATAATTATTCAGTTGTGTTTTCTTTTATAAAGAAAGCTATCTTGTTTATTGTGGTGAGTGAAACACAAGAAGGCAAAATAGTAAACACCAGGAATAACCGGTATAGCCTTGTCACAATGGCTCCAACAACGCCACCTCCGCCAGAAGCAGAGTGCGTTTATAAAATTAGCTTGGCAGACGCACGCAGCCTAATTCCTGAATTTGACGGGAATTCTGCAGATTTGCATAAATTTTTAACAAGCTGCGATGCCCTATTTACAACTGCAAAAACCCCTGCAGATCTGAGCTTGTACCTCAATCTCCTTAGAGGCAGATTGATTGGGGCAGCTTATGATGCATTAAAGTATGAAAGCTTCGATACATGGGAAGCAGCAAAGGAATTAATAAAGTCCCAATTCCAGGAAGAAAAGTCGCGCATCACTGCCCAAAATGAGCTGATGCGACTTAGGCAAGGTTTCAAAGAAGAAATTAAAGATTTCGCACAAAGAGTATCTAAGGCATTATCAGAGCTGAACGAAGCTACTCATAACGAGATATCTGATACTCAGGCACCAGCTTTGTTAATCAAAGAAAATGAGAAGGGAGCTATTCTTATTTTCGAAGACGGATTACGCGACGAACAGCTAAAAATTATAGCTAAAACAAAGAATGAAAACAGCTTACGAAAATTAATTGCATACGTGACTGTTCATGCAACTCGCATAACAAGATCTACTCCCCAGTCACAAAATTTCCAAAAAAATTTTCAGAAACCAAATTTTTCTAATTTTTCTAGAAATATTCCTTCTTGTGACATTTGCAATAAGAAAGGTCACACTAGAGCAACTTGCTTTAGGAATAGAACTATTCCTTCCTTCACACCACAAACTCAAATTAAGAAGGAAGTTAATCATTTTTATTGTGCTTATTGCCAAAAACCTAATCACCACATAGGTGAATGTCGAAAAAGACAACGGAATGAACAAATCCGCCGACAACAACCACAAAGTAATGCAGTACAAGGTACTGGTAGTAGATCCCCACGTAACCAAATACAGCCTGATTATGTACGTCAGGTACGATGGGCCCCTGTTATAACGTCAGCGGAAAACGATGTTGTGCGGGAGGAAGCTCACGGCAACCTCCCCCGCCAAATCACAACAGAAGCCTTGATACACTCTCAAACAAATTAAATAGACCCAAGTCTTTAAGCATTCGTTTACCCATAAACATAACAAATAACTCTATTACAGTGAATCTTCCTTTATCAATATCCAATAGGAAACATTCAACTCTCTTGGTCGACACAGGTGCCGAGATAAGTTTATTAAAATATGTTTCCACTACCGATAGTTGTCTGGTACATGAAAATCAAAAGTGTACAATCACTACCTTAACCGGTGATTTCATTGCCTCTGTGGGCACAGTATACGGTAGAATAGGAATTGATTTAGCAGAAGGTCAACTACAAATCGACCATCCATTTCACGTAGTAGAGAAGAATACAAATCTGAGTTATGATGGCCTCTTGGGAAATGACTTTCTCAGACTATACGAATGTTGCATAAATTATAAAGAGAAATACTTGGAAATTAATGTAAATGATATTAGTGATACCTGTTTGGTTGAAAATACTCCGATTCAAGAAGAAAAAAAAAATAATAATAAAAATTATATAGCTAAAGCAAGCGAAATCGTAATTAACGAGAATAATAAAGACAGTGAGATAAATAATCCACTGCACCAAAATAATAAAAAAGACAGTGAGATAATTAATCCACTGCACCAAAATAATAATAAAGACAGTGAGATAAATAATCCACTGCACCAAAATAATAAAAAAGACAGTTAGATAAATAATCCACTGCACCAAAATAATAAAAAAGACAGTGAGATGATTAATCCACTGCATACAGATAAAGGTACACGACGCTACGACTGTGGCCTAAATCTAAAAAATAAGAGTTCCATAAATAATGGAAATTATCTAAAAGAATCTAAAGAAAAATCAATAAAACAAAATTTGCAAAAGGAGAATACGAAGTATCCTAGTGATCACATTCCTAATGTAGACACAGATACTAGCCTGTTGACAAATTTCAAAGTAATTGAAAAGGAATGTCAATTAAATAAACATTCTAAAATTATAATACCCCCTCGAACGGAAGTAGTAATCAAAATTCCAACTCCAATGTCTAAAAAACGATTTGTTATGTCTTCAGAAGGAGGTCGCACCTGGTGTATTCCTAGGTAATGTTTTAACTCAGTCCAATGATAATCAAGCCAAAGTGCTTTTGTTGAATATAAATGAGTCCGAAGTAACTCTAGATCTGGAAAATGTAGTACCTATTTGGGAGAATCCTGTTGATTACGAATTAATCACAGACTCCGAGAACCAAATTGAACAAAGATTAAAAAAATTAATGAATTCAATAAACCTTAACCACTGCAATAAGGAAGAAAAAGAAGCTATGACTTCAATTTGCCGACAATTTAACGATCTCTTCTATCTTGAAGGCGATCACCTCACTCATACCGAGGTAACTCAACATAAAATCCCCACTATGGTAGACAAACCTCCAATTTATGTTAAACCTTATAGGCTACCAGTATCTCAAAGAGACGAGATTAATAGCCAGATCCAAGGTATGTTGACTGATGGTATCATTAGCCCCAGTAGAAGTCCTTGGAATTCTCCTCTTCTGCTTGTGCCGAAAAAAGGCAGATTCTACCGGAACAAAGAGATGGAGAATAGTCATAGACTTTAGGCGATTGAATGAAATAACTGTTGGTGATGCTTATCCGCCGCCTAATATAACAGATATATTAGATCAGCTTGGCAGATCAAAATATTTCACTACACTCGATTTGGCTAGTGGATTCCATCAAATTCCTATGTATGAAACTGATAAGGAAAAAACTGCCTTCAGTACGGCTTTTGGTCATTATCACTTTAACCGAATGCCGTTCGGGTTGAAAGGAGCACCAGCCACTTTTCAAAGGCTGATGAATTCGGTTTTAACTGGATTACAAGGAATACGTTGCTTTGTCTACCTCGACGATATAGTTATCTACGGATATAGCTTGAGAGATCACAACGAGAAGCTCATAGAAGTATTTCAGCGACTAAGAGATAACAGACTGAAACTACAGCCTGACAAATGTCGCTTCCTACGAAAAGAAATTACGTATTTAGGACACGTAGTAAGTGATAAAGGTGTTCACCCTGATGAATCGAAAATACAAGTTGTAAAAACTTATCCGATTCCGAAAAGGGTTAAAGATATAAAAGCTTTTCTAGGATTGGTTGGATATTATAGAAGGTTTATTCCTAACTTCGCCAAATTGGCAAAACCACTCACAAAGTTACTCAAAAAGGACTGTCCATTCATCTGGGATGAATTCTGCGACGAATCATTTCGGACTTTAAAGAAAAAGTTAATCGAAGCTCCCATATTGGCATATCCTGACTTTAATAAGGAATTTGCAGTCACGGCCGACGCCAGCGATTTGGCCATAGGTGCAATACTCTCACAAGGTAAAATCGGCGAAGATAGACCGATTTGTTTTGCAAGTCGAACACTGAATCAAGCCGAAACGAGATATTCAACAATCGAAAAGGAATTACTCGCAATAGTATATGCAATAGAACAATTCCGCCCATACGTCTATGGAAGAAAATTTATCATCATAACCGACCATAAACCACTGGTTTGGATGATGAATCTGAAGGATTGTTCCTCTCGCTTAATGAGATGGAGAATTCGTCTAGAAGAGTATGACTATAAAATTCTGCATAAACCAGGAAAATTTAGCGCTAATGCCGATGCACTCAGCCGATTAAATCCTCTTGAAAATAAGGAACAAAACGATTCTGAGCTATCTGTAAACGTGGTAACTAGAAGCCAAAAAAGGAATAACAAAACAATTACTTCCAAAGATTTAGAGCATTTTTATAGCGAATATTTAAATTCAGTAGTCTCCCCAAAAGAGATAAATTTAGAGGAAAAAGTACCTCTGTTGCGTGATAAACGGATAAAAACAAAATGTTTTCTTTTACCTAGATCCGAGAACGAGATCGAGGATATTCTAAAAGAGCATACATCCAAGCTGAATGCCACATACGAGTTGAACAAAGTCTCCTATTACGAAAACTCGAATTTCAATTTCTTAATTGCCAAATGCATAATTCCAATGCATACTCCCAAAGAGCATCAACAAGTCTTAGGGAGTATAAAGCAAATAAAACAAATTTGTACTCTCCATGGTCATCAGAACATAGCTATTTCCATTCTTCCGCTAGAATTATCTGTACTTTCCGAACTTAAAAACATGATTTCATACGTATTCAAAGACGGAAACATTCGAATCACTATCTATGTAACCAAAGTGCAAGAGTTGGTCGATGACAGGCAAATAACGGATGTTATAATGCATGCCACGTAAGCCCTCTTGGAGGTCATCAAGGTATCACTAGTACCGTAAAAAGAATTCAAACTGCTTACAATTGGTCAGGAATAACCAAAGACGTCGAGAACTTTATAAGAAAATGTCCTTCTTGTCAAAAAAATAAACTTTCAAAAAATCCTAAAATACCAATGAGAATAACCACTACCAGCTCGAAACCATTCGAAAAAATATTCCTAGACTTAGTAGGACCTTTACCCATAAGTTATGACAACAATAAATATATATTAACTTTTCAAGATGATCTTACGAAGTATTCCGAAGCTATGCCGCTCCCAAATGCTGAAGCACAAACGGTAGCTCGCAAATTGGTCGAAAATATTATTTGTAGACATGGCGTACCTAAGACAATCTTAACTGACCAAGGCTCAAATTTCCTGAGCGAAGTTTTCAGAGAAGTGTGCAAACTTCTAAAGATTCATAAACTCCAAACTACACCATATAATCCTCAGACTAACGGTGCTTTAGAACAAAGTCACCGAACACTAGCTGAATATCTCCGTCATTATGTAAACAAAGATCACTTGACTTGGGGACACCTGGATCCCATATGTAATATTTGTGTATAACACAACTCCCATTCAAGCACTAAATACACACCATACGAGCTACTCTATGGTTATCAAGCAGAGATTCCGACCACAGTAAAGAAGGAACCTACGATATGTTACTCATACGAGAATTATAGTAACGAATTGAAAGCACGGTTACAACATGGTTATCAATTAGCCAGAGAATCCCTCATTCAAAAGAAAGAAAAATCAAAAATTTCCTACGATGAAAGTACTCGCGTAAAACAGTTTAATTTAGGCGAAAAAGTTCTCTTAAAGAACCACCAACGGAAAGGAAAATTTTCCCCGCTATGGTCTGGACCATATGAAATAATAAAATTAAATTCAACAGAGAACACCACAATAAGAATAGGCAACAAAAATAAAACAGTTCATAATAATAACATCAAACGCTTTATCGATTGAATTCTAAAGACGACAATAATTGCAGGTTACTCACTCTCGTATTTTTAATAACTGCATCGTACCAGGATACGTTAATGCAGAAGAAGCTGTAGCAGTGACAGAATTTATCAACAACCCAGGTATATATTTCGAAGGTTTAGGAAATGTAGGTCTCTATAGCAATCATTGGAAAATAATCATATTCTACGACTTAAGAAATTTTAATCTCGAACTAGAAAAAACTAAACACTTACACAGAAAAAATACAACGGTTATGCACAACTATTAAAGCTCATAGTTATAATAGTGACACCAAAGCATGTGAGGATATAACAGTACAACTACATGCTATCATGGGTGACATCAACCAAAAGCAATCTCTTCTCAGTCCCCACGAGACGAGACATAAAAGAGGCTTATTTAATATTGTAGGTACTATGAGCAAAACTCTATTTGGCACTTTAGATGCAAAAGATGCTGAGGAGATCAATTCAAAGATCTCAGAACTAAAAAATAATGATGAATACTTATTAGAACTTATCAAAAACCAAACCATAATTGTAGAGAGTACAGCCAATATATTTAACAAATCTGATAGCTCCATTAATCAGCAGTTCACACACTTTGAAAACAAAGTGACCACTATAAAAAAGGTCGTAAACCAAATAACTTCCGAGATTAACCTTCAACAGTTGCACCTTCATATAGAGTCTTTGGTCTCACTTATCACCCTAGCACTCATAAGGTTTCAAAGTACGCAAGAAACCATTATAGATCTTGTTACCAAAGTAAGACATGGTAAACCACATCCCTCCATATTGACTCCGAAACAAGCAGGAGAATTGTTAACTACAATCCAAAGAGAACTACCTAACACTCTTGCGTTACCTATTCAACTCAAAACGAGTAACATAATACAAATTTATCAACTCGGAGAGGTTCGTACAGCCATCCTTAATGACAAAATATTATTTGAGCTCAAACTCCCATTACCTTATAGGGAACACTATCAGTTATACAAAGTAATACCACTACCAATCCAACAAGGTGGAGTTTTTGCATACATTTTACCATCCGTAAATTTTCTCATAGTAGATCTAAATCGTGAACACTACTATTCAATAAACAAAATTGATTTGAGTAACTGTCAAACAACAGACCTTGAAATTTACCTCTGTAGAATTATCCACCCTATATTCAATGTTCATTCCGGAAACAACCTATGTGAAATAAAACTACTTAAAACATAGCGCACAAGTCCCCAAGGAATGCAAACACAGATGGGACCACCTACAAATTTTTGGGTGCAGCTCGCACAACCAAATACATGGTTATACTCTATACCAAAATTATTAACCATTGACGCCATCTGTGGCACTAAAATAAAGTCTGTTAAATTAAAAGGAACAGGTCGTCTTACATTAAAACAAGAATGCTATTTGAAATCCGACGATATGATAATACACTCACATAATTCCAAAACAACAGAGATAAATAATTTCTACTTACCCTCACTAAATCTCTCCTTAGAATTACCTAAAAATAGGATACCCAATTTGTCCACTGAAAACGAAACTCGAACACACGTAGTTAAATATTTTGATAATCATGGACTAAGAGAATTAAACCTAGCCATCAATAAACAAAAAAGAAACGAAGAAAGGGGTTTATCCAAAGAGTCTGCACACACAATTCACCACTACACTATTAGCTACATACTTCTTTGTTTACTTTTGATAATCATAGCGATTTTTCTAAAAAATAAAGTACATAAAACAAAATCTCCCAAAACAGGAGAAGAAGTTCAAGAACAATCTGGAACTTATGTAATTACGACAACTGCAAATAATAAGTAGTGAAATACAGACATAACAGTAAAAAAAAAGAGAGAGAAAAGATTTTATTTTTTGATATACATATATATAATTACTAGAATTTGTGTAAAAAAAAAAAAAAAAAAAAAACCCAAATAAATATAATTAAAGTAGCTAATCCGTAATCTAATAATAATAAAAGACATATTTTAAACAATTATATTTAAAGAAATAGATTACAAAAACATATTAAGTGTAACCCATAAGAATTGTAATATTACTAGGGGTAACTATCAATACTACCCAATTATTCTTTAAGAGATATAAATATATATGTCTATACATATCTAATGTAACTAAAATAAGATCATAACATGAGATCGTAATCATAAAATAGATCATAACAAAAAAAAATAATTCTGGTATGTAAAGCGACCATCGGCAACACTTCATCGAAAAACACCTTCAATCATTTCTTTCTACACTCATTCAATTGTTTTTTTCCTCGAAAGTTCAATACGTCCTACTCCATGAACTTTCTTTTCTAAGGGGGATGGTGTAATGAAGCGCCACTCATTAAGCGGCATTCATCACTTCCCCAAATCAATCAAGCGTTACCAATATCAAATTAAATGAACGAAGACCCCATAATTCCAATGTACATACGTACCTACATATTTCTGAAAACATATCTTTTCGTACGTACATACATATTCCAAAAGCATATGTACGTACATACATATCTATTGTCATACGAGTATTCCCGGCAAATTACTTACAAAAATTATGTAACAATTTCTTCTTCAAAGCAATTAACTATTTCTCTCTGAAGAATACTTAAATTACAAAACATTAAAAACATTTTCTTTTTCAAGTAACAATGACTTGACCTTTTCAATTCATATCGATTGACAATAATTCCATCAGAATTATTGTCAACTCAACATTTTTCCATTTTTAATACAATAGCGGCAACGCGCTGCATTGTTTACATGAAACAAACCCCTCAGCACGAGACCAATTCTAGCCATGTAGCGGCCACTGGGCTTGTCCCTGACCTACCATACAACCAGTGAGCGCTTGCTTTAATTGTTTTTCACATGTTGGGAAATACGCGTAATGTGCCTAGCGTTTGACCCACAATACTTTGAGTAATGAGTATGACGAAAAAACAACATTATGTGTAATATGCATGAGGTTTTGACCCCTTTAATGGCGCTACATGAATTTTCTGGTCATGTATATTCTATTAGCCAATAGACGGCCTTTAAAATTCTTATATGCAGGGGAATCGTTCAAGAATATTGCTTAGCCATACAATATCGATATTCACCGTTATATATTGATGCAATATCGGTAGGCGTACTCAAAATTTCCTCGCATATTTAACTGGGGAAATAGTTAGAATAGTGCTAAGATTGCTAATACTCACTATATACTTTAACCCCACTATGAATAATTCAGCCTTTAGCTGATTATTCAAAAATTTGGAACCAAAATTCCAAATAAAAAGCCGATGCGTCGTTAGCCAGAGGCAGTCAGTTTTAATCAGTTTTTAAAAAGGAACCAAGTGACCCCCGACCCACGGTAAGGTCTCTTGTTCCCTAATAAGCTATAATAAGCTACTTATAAGAAAAAGCAAAGTGTAATGTTATAATAAAGAAGTGCAAAATATAAGTTAATGCTGAAAAGTGATTTTTAATGGTAAAAGAGAGTTTTTTGGAAACAGGGCTGGTGATCTTCTACTAACAAAGCACTCCCAGTCCTTGCTGTAACAATTGCACAGCAAGTTCTGTAGGTGTTTTGCTTGTTCCGCGTTCGTGTTAAGTAGTCTCTGGAGTTCTATGCATTGCTGAAGAGTGTGTGCCGTCGTTAAGGGGGTCTTCCGGCAGTAGGGACAGGTAGGGGCAGACTCTCTAGTAAAGATATATTTTTTCACTGGAATAATATGACCAAGTCTCAACCTCGCGATAGATATCATTTTATCCCTTGGAGCGTCGGGCATGATGGGCTTGTCAGATGATCTGTGGTGTGAGGCAAGGAAAGAACAGGATAAGCTCCAGGCGGCGCTTCTGCGTTCCAAAAAGTGTTTTCGTTACATCACCTACTCCATCGAAAAAGGATCGTTTTCTTCTTGAGGAAGCTCCAGCATGGGTGTGATGTAATAATTCCTCCTCCTGCTGCTTAATTTGACTGACCCAACCGTCAATTTCCCTTACTGCTACCGTACATCTTGCTTTTACTCCAGTATGTATAATTTCGGTACAAAGACCTGCCACCAGGCTGCTGCAATTGACTGCGAACTTCAAATCCTCTGATAAATCTGGCATCTGCAACGTAGACAGGATAGTCCAATGTCGGGTGTAGTAATGTGTCTTTCCCAGGTATTCGAAAAGAACTCCCGACTCTGCTATCTCCTTCATACTATAGCCGCTCTTTTCTACGCCTATCGCCGATCCTACTACCAGGACTACCAACACTATCGCGATCGCCTTCATCCTGTTGCACTTCCGTATACTTAACTGACCTATTTTAAACGGGCAACCTTCCTATACTTATATTAGATTTGGCTTCTCTGTTATTTATTTACTTATTTATATTTTTGTTCTTCTTTTTAACCTATACTCTTTATTATCTTCCTTCTATATTTTCTATTAATTCTTCCTCTTTTTTTAAAAAAACTTGCTTCTCTGTTAATTATTTACTTATTTATATTTTTGTTTTTCTTTCTAACCTATACTCTATTATCATCCTTCTATATTTTTTGTTAATTCTTTCTCTTTTTTTCACCTATACTCTTTATTATTTTCCTTCTATATTTCTTTTAATGCTTCCCCCTTTTTTTTACCTATTTATCTTACCCTTTCCCTAGACATGAAAAGTTTATCTTTCCTTCCTTCTTTCTTTCTTTCCAGTAAGCCTCTTCCTCGGTTCGCAGTTTCTGCGTCCTTCTTCTGGTTTTAATATTTTTTCTGAAATGCAAAAACGATTAGTACCTCGACTTGGCAGGAAAATGTAAGGTCCGAACAGGTTGCATAGAATTTTACGCTCGAAGTTGGTCATTGAGAAATTCGAAAAGATCAGTATCTATGTAACTACACGTCTGAACTGTGAATCAAACATTGTTCAAACTTCTTCAGCCTATTAACATGAATTCGCTTCAACTTCCGCCCTTAGAGTATTGTTAGGTTTTCAGAGTTGTGTATGTATATGACTTCGTAGGGTCCCTTAAAAATAGCTGACAATTTCCCCACCCTAGCTAAGTCCCTAACCGGAACCTTATCTCCCACATGAAAAAGTTGACCTCTAGACGGCTTATCGTAGTACTTTTTTCGCCTTCTCCTTATTTTGCTGTAAATTATTCCATGCTAATTCAAAAGACTTCTGTAAACTTTATTCGCAGCACAGAATGATATCTATCGGCATTATAAAGTGGTTCTGGTTTACGCAACAAAATGCTTGGGATGTCTGACACAAACCCAAACAGAGTCTCCATGGGCGTAAGCTTAGTGCCCGTATGTACGGTGTTGTTGTACGCTTGTGCCGCACTTCTTAGAAATTCGTCCCAGTTCCTGGGCTCTGCATCCACAAAACTCCTTAGATAGTTAGCCAAGGTTGAATGTTGTCGCTCTACTGCGTTTGACTGCGGGTGGTAGGCGGTAGTCTGCAATTTCTTGATCTTTAACAATTTGCACTAAGGATTTCATGAATTCACCCGTAATGTTACTCCCTTGGTCAGTCACTATTTGCTTGGGAATCGTATATCGGCTCAGTATTTGGTCAAATAGTGCTCGGGCTACCGTGTTGGCTTTCTGATCGGGTACCGCCACCAAATCCACAAATCGCGTCAGGTCATCCATCATAAACAGTATATTGTAGCGAAAATCACAACTAATTGCTAATTTTCAGGTTTTTCCAACTTTACAAATTCTAAATTGATAACAGGAACAGTCTTGGGTTTTACTATATCTTCCATTTGTAGAATTTCCATTGATTGTATCTCTGTGAAACCATGCTCTGATAAAGTTTCACAACATCTTTGTGATTGTTCTATACAAGGTGAAAATGAGCAAAAACGTCCTCCTGATTTCTCTTAGAGCTTTAAGTGCATAAGGTACTGCTAAATGTGGGGCAGGAGATCCAAAAAGACGGCATCTACCTTCCCATTGAGTTCCTCAGTAAAACCGTATTGGCATACATCTCTATGATAACTTGTAACAAAATCACTAATTCCACACGATTTGAGTGCTTTCTGAAATTAAAACCAAAACACCACAAAGAATCATTCCTAAATTTAAAATTATAAATTGACCTTACCTAATCAACAATTGCTGTTGCTCGGCTGCTAGGTATCTGTCTTGAAGCCGTCATAACATCATGCATCGTTCCAGCTTTGCATCGTTGCATTATCCAAATTCGCTCCTGGGTGGCTTCACCTGAAAACAAACAAAAAGACCACAAAGAACCACTTCTACTTTTTAATTGTTAAATGCAACTACCTAATTATATTTCCTTCCCTCGATGTAAATAAATAATTCCGAATGAACGTCTGGGCTGGAAGCGGCGCAGCGGACACAAAAACTTGAGACACTCGCGAGTTGAGATAATGTGATTTCGTTATGCAAAACACAACACTTAAATCAGACAAAAACGAGCACTTCAAGCTTGCGAAATCACATTATCCTCAAATTACCAGAGATAAACAAACGCGAATTATCTCACTAATAGGGCAAGTACAGACGTCAGACCGAACATTCCGCGTAAAGACGAAATCGTACTAGAAAACAAAATGGAAACGAGGTACGGGCAAGAGATTCTCATTACACATCACGTTCCGCCATGCGCCCCGAATGCGACCTAAAATTGTCGGCGCCAAGTTGCGGCGTTGATTGCCACAGACGTAATACAATGATTGCGACATTGTCGTCGTTATTTCTAGATAAATGAGTTGAGTTTTGTTTTCTTTGGGATGTCTACAGGGAAATTTTTACATCTTTTTATCTTTTTAAGAATAAGTATAAGTTGTATGTAAAGCCGATGTGCATTTATGCCAGATTTAAAAATACGGTGCTCGAAATTGAAGCAAATATTTGACGACGACATTTTTGTGGCACAGCATTTGCTATGTTCTAATGTCGTAACATGTATTCGAAAATTATTTTTGGCGTCGACAGGTGCGTGTCGCACTCGTTTGTATTTCAGCTATTAATTACAGCTAGCTCACCAGAATCACTGTGCAGCGGAATATTGCGATGGTAGATATAAGAGCAAGTGCATCTCGTGCGTGCCGCGTCCAGCTGCGTTTAAACCAGCTGTAGGTACGGTTCTAAGGAATTTATAAATTATTCCCGGTAAGAGTTTATTTTTGTTTATATATTTTTTTACACTTATACCATTGAATTAGCAATAAATTGAATTTACTCAAAATATTTTTTTAGATAAGTTGACAGTAGCCTGTGGCAGCAATAACTAAAATGGTAACACTCATGACAAAGGATGAGGTGCAGTTGCTATGCCAAGTTATTGTTGCTATGCCAGTTGTTGCTATGCCAATATTGTTGCCATGCGCCTTGACTACCGTTCTTTCGTGCCGTGTGCCAACTCTGGCTATATAAACAGCAGTCTGACTTGGCTCGATCTCTTTTTAGTTTGGCAGTGCAGTGATCAAGTGGTTCTCGATTCCTAGTGTTATTTCCCAGTGTTCCAATTTTTACTAACAAATCAAATACTTTATCGTGGGTAGCGACTGCAATAAAGATTTTATAACTAATCAAACAAGTGCTTTATTTTGGTTAGAGGGTTGAAAATTGAGATTTTTATTCTGGGTACCGACTGGATTAAAGATCTTATTTTTGACAGCGACTAAGATAAAGATTCTTATTGTGGGTATCGACTGCAATAAGAATAAATTACTAACTCAAAACACTTTATTGCGGGTCTCGACTGTAATAAAGATTCTTATTGTGGGTATCGACTGCAATAAGAATATATTACTAACTCAAAACACTTTATCGCGGGTCTCGACTGTGATAAAGATTCTTTCTGTGGGTAGCGACTGCAGTTAGAATAAATTACTAACACCAAACTCTTTATTGCGGGTCTCGACTGTAATAAAGATTCTTATTGTGGGTATCGACTGCAATAAGAATAAATTACTAACTCAAAACACTTTATCGCGGGTCTCGACTGTGATAAAGATTCTTTCTGTAGGTAGCGACTGCAGTTAGAATAAATTACTAACACTAAACTCTTTATTGCCGGTCTCGACTGTAATAAAGATCTTATTGTGGCTATCGACTGCAATAAGAATAAATTACTAACTCAAAACACTTTATCGCGGGTCTCGACTGTGATAAAGATTCTTTCTGTGGGTAGCGACTGCAGTTAGAATAAATTACTAACACCAAACTCTTTATTGCGGGTCTCGACTGTAATAAAGATTCTTATTGTGGGTATCGACTGCAATAGGAATAAATTATAACTCAAAAAGCTTTATCGCGGGTCTCGACTGTGATAAAGATTCTTTCTGTGGGTACCGACTGCAGTCAGAATTACTAACCTCATTTTATTCTGGGTCTCGACTGGAATAAAGAAAATATCCCAATCCTAAAAACCTTAATAGAGAACCAAGTGAATCAGCTGCCAAAACACTGATCAGGTGAGTACCAAGTCAGATACAGTAAAATAAATTTCTTTTAAAATATTCAGTTACAGTAAGAATAAATAAATTTCCGTTTAACTAAAATAATCTTATTGCTTACATAACATAAATTATATATTGCCGTAACCTTTTTTTCAATTGCTAAGATTTCGGTGAGATTCTTAAAGGAGTTTTAAATATTAGAACAAAACTCTGCTCCCTCGTTTACCGCTCGGCCGGAGCAAATTTTTATCCAATAGATAAATAAACGTTACAATTGGTGTCAACGTGTGGGGTATTAGAAAAAATATTTCCTCAAATATTTTGTCCCACTCAAATACTCGTTTCAGTGTTTAAAATTTCTGAATGAATTCCTCGAAGTCTCACGATTTTAACTAAGCTATTATTTTCGATTTTAAGTTATTTTTTTTTTAAACGAATTGAAAACTCTTCGTAACGATTGAAATTCCTTACGCCTCTGGGGGATCAATCTTTTTCAAGAATTTAATTAACGCTACCCTGTTACGGCATTTACGTATAATTGCGGCTTTTTGTGATCTCTTTTGGTATAATTGAGTTGCTCAAAAATGGATTCCGAACAGCTGAAGGACCTGAAGGATGAAATTAAGGCCATGGCAGCAGCTTTGGTGAAAGAGCTTGCTAACGAAATCAAGGTCGAATTACAACAAGAACAAGCTGCGTCCGTTACAGCCATAGAGTCAGGAATCACTGATCAAGTGACTAAACTATCGAAGAAAATGGACGAGTTGGATAAGACTTTAAGTGGGACGGGATTTGTTAACCGAGTTTTTGAAGACTTTTCTTCTCTGGCAAATACGTCTTCCATACAGCTACTACTACGTCGACTACAACTTCTGTAACTACAACTTCGGTAGCATCACCTATCTCTTCGAGCGCAGCAATAATTCATTCAATTACACCTGCAGTGTCGATTAGCAGCTCGCTACCCAATTGCTCTGTGTCTTCTCAGGGACACCTGCCGTCGACCTATAGAAACCAAACATTTAATTATCCTGTTCAACCTACTTCAAGCTGGAGATACTGGCCAATTAATGGCCATTCTCCATTGAACCCTGCACGAAGTCAGCCTGCTGTGCAGATTGTTGAAAAAGCTCCTTTACCAAGAGACTCCGTCGAAAGGCTTTATTCCCTACAACAGCCTAATTCAAATTTGGCGCAGCAGTCTAACACCATTTTTTCTCAGCACCCTAATTCTAACCTTGCTCAGCAATCGAATGCTATGCTTGACCATCAGTTACCAGTTACCAGTTTACTCAGCGATCTAGTTCGAATTTTTTGCAACAGCCTAATCCTAACTTAGGCGGGCAGCCTAACTTCGGCGGGCAGCCTCCTTCTTCGAATTTTATACGACAGCCATCGTTTCCCTCAACTTCAAATGCAGGAGCTGTCCGCTCTGGACCAGTCGGGCTAGTCTACAATCTAAATCCATTTGACGGGACAGTATCCTGGTCGGATTATAGAATACAATTCGAGATTGTAGCACGAAATAACAACTGGTCAGAGCAAGAGAAAGCTGACGCAATGGCGATACTACTGCGAGGTAATGCTCTATCAGTACTAAGCGTTTTCCCTCCAGGTCATCGCATTCAATACGGAGAGCTAATCGCGTTGCTAGAATAGCGCTTTGGAGTCGACTCCTACTCTAGCCAAGTGCAGTTCTGCGGAAGATCGCAAGGTGCGAGGGAAAGTTTTGCAAATTTTTCACTGGAGTTACAGCGACTTGCTACGATTGCATTTCCATCCTGCCCAACAGATGTCGTTGACAGAATGGCAGCGTTACGATATTTGGAAGGAATTCGGGACGAGGAGTTGAGGACTTCGTCAGAGTTCGAGGACCAAAATCACTGCATGAAGCAGTGAACGCAGCACAAGAACTAGCCACAGGGATTAATGTGGGAAGGAATGTCAGAGTTCATGTCTCGCAAGCCTCAACTAACAAACGCAATTATGGAAGGCATAGAAAACAGACGAGAAACGTGAC
This sequence comes from Dioctria linearis, assembly GCA_963930735.1. NCBI lineage: Eukaryota > Metazoa > Arthropoda > Insecta > Diptera > Asilidae > Dioctria > Dioctria linearis. Next base: position 59,660,387 of record OZ005743.1, on the reverse strand, counting down.
AACAGATAGAGAGCAAGAAGTTCGTGGCTCTCTCGGTGAACATACGACTAAGGTACTTACGAGCCCCCCCCCCCCCCCCCAGGCTTTATGATTCATTTTCTCCAGCCTCGCAGGTGGAGATACCATCTTCTGTTTCTGGCAATCCGGGAAACCCGTCAACATCGACCCTCAGGGGCACCAGTCGATGAAAATTACTTCTGCCCCAGTTCACCGGAACAACGTTGACGACTCTGCGGAATTCCTGGCTATACCCCCATCATCTCAAACCATTTTCGAAATTCTAGACGATGAGCTTTCTAGTGACAAGTATTTGGAACTTATGGAGGACCGAGATGAAGTGACTATCTAAGCATTAGGTTCATCTGGAAATAGCCTCACAATACGAGGACTACTAAACGAAAAGCCATGCAATTTTATCCTAGACACTGGAGCCACGGTCTCTATTGTTAATCCCACTTTTCTAAGCCGCTCATCACTGACAAAGCTTGAGAAATCGCATGTCGTGATTAGAAGCGTGACGGGAAACAGTATAGATGTCTTAGGTAGACTGAAGGTCGGGCTTCACTTAGGCAGTTATCGTACCTTTCACACAATGTTAGTCGCTTATATTGAACCCCTCTGCATACTAGGCGTGGATTTCCTAGACCGTAACCACTGCAAGCTAGACTTCGAAAAGAATGTCCTTCAAATAGGAAAAGGAACTATAAGTCTTCATAAACCCGAGTATCCTGAGATAAAAATAAATCTTGCAGAAAGCATATTACTGGCGGCTCATAGTGAAACCGTCATCCCGGTAAACCGAAAACAAAACGTGGAAGATGGAGCGATTTTACTATTGGACCCTAATCCAAATTTGCCATACCGGAATACACGCTGCACGCGTCTTAGTAGAGTCAAAGACACGAAATATCCCGATGCGATTTATTAACCTATCGGTTTCCGATGTTTTTATTCCACGCGATAGCTTCATCGGATATCTGGAGCCGGTCGTTATTGCAAACGCAGTCGCTTCTACGAGCGATGCAGAGCTAGACCCCCTTGGTGTCATTCTCAACGGAGTGCCCGAGGGACTGTCTAGCAAAGACAAGCAACAGCTGACCTCCCTTCTATATGAATTTCGCGATATTTTTTCCACTAGCCCCAGCGACGTGGGCCGAACACATTGATGTTGGAGAGGCGAAGCCTTTCAGAATTCCACCTCGAAGAGTTCCATTGGCAAAAGGGCCGAGGTCGAAGAATTGGTACAGGAAATGGAGAGCAATAACAATTATCAGGCCTTCCAACAGTCCCTGGGCGTCCCCTGTAGTTCTTGTAAAGAAGAAATACGGAAGTACTAGATTTTGCGTAGATTATAGGCGCCCTAACGATATCACCAAGAAAGATTCTTATCCGCTCCCCAGGATGGATGATACGCTCATTTCTTTCTCCGGATCTACTTGGTTTTCTACCCTAGACGTCCAAAGTGGCTATTGGCAAGTCGGAATGAGTGATCAGGATAGAGAGAAAACTGCATTTGCGACTGGAGCCGGTCTTTGGGAGTTTAATGTAATGCCATTTGGCCTGTGTAAACGCTCCCGCAACCTTTGAACGATTAATGGACGGCGTATCTCGTAAACTAGGCACAGAGACTGCCCTTGTACATCTCGATGACATTATCGTTCACGGGCGTGATATAGATAACCATCTGACCAACCTAAGGAAAGTATTTCAGCGGCTGCGTGCTGCAAATTTAAAACTTAGCCCGAAGAAATGTCATCTTCTTCGTCCAGAAGTGAAATATCTAGGACACGTGGTATCTGCGACGGGCTTGCAGACTGAACCAAGTAAGACGGAAACCATTCGAAATTGGTCAAAATGGGAATCCTTACGACTGGTGGACAATGTATTACACTTCATGAGGTACGGAGAAGAGGATATTCTTGTAAAAGTCGCCCCAGCGTCACATGTCCCCGAAATTCTCCAGTACTTACATAGCAAACCAGAAGGTGGACACTTTGGAGTAAGAAAAACTGTTGAGAAGATTAAGGAGCGCTGGTACTGGACTGCTGTGCAAGCTGACGCCGAAATATGGTGCGCCAAGTGTCTCCTCTGTCACTCCAAAAGGGGCCCTGCTAGAAAAACCAGTGGAAACCTTCAAATTTACAACGTAGGAGCTCCCTTCGAAAGAATCGCGATTGACGTACTGGGTCCACTCCCAAAAACTGATAGAAGAAACAAATACGTTGTAGTCGTAATCGATTATTTTACGAAGTGGCCAGAGGCTTTTGCGACTCCAGATCAAAAGTCCGAAACCATAGCAGACGGACTTATCGAGAATGTACTTACTAGATTTGGCATGCCTTTCCAACTCCATTCGGACCAGGGCCGAAATTTTGAGTCCGAACTTCTACAAGAAATTTTACAACGCTTGGGCATAGAAAAAACCAGGACAATTGCTCTGCACCCTCAATCAGACGGGATGGTTGAGCGATTTAATCGGACGCTCCTAGATTACTTGTCCAAGTTTGTCAGTACTAGCCAAACGAACTGGGACCAGTTCCTCCCTTTCGCACTTCTGGCATATCGATCCTCCATTCACAAGAGCACCAAATTCACTCCCACGCGCCTCAACTTTGATAGTGAATTGAGATTACCTTCGGACCTTTCTTACGGCCCCGCACCTGGCGGATGTAACACAACAATAGATTATGCCGAGAGGCTGACCCAGACCCTTGAAAAAATCGACTCTTTAACCCGGAAGAATCTAACTCTATCGTCCTACCAGATGAAAACCCAATACGACCTTAGAGCGCATCCTCTCCAATTTTCTGAAGGCGAACATGTCTGGATTTACAATCCAAAACGCAAAGGGCAAAAGTCCCAAACTGCAACGTGACTGGGAAGGTCCCGGCACGGTATTATCTAAACTAAACGATGTCCTCTATAAAGTTGAGTTCCCAGGAGGTCGGGTGAAAAAGGTCCTCCACATAGACAGGCTAGCTAAATTTTGTAGCGAAGAGACTCGAGCTAATAACACCTTTAGCATTGGGGTCGACTCGACCATAGACAACACGAATGCTATTAGCTGTATCGCACCGTGGGTTAAATACTCCAAACCAGCCGTACCGTATTTTCTGTTAAAATGTGGTTTCGAGATAGGGAAAGGGTTAGGTAAAAACTTGCAGGGTCAAGTCGAACCCATCACAGTTAGATCTCGTATGTCGCGTTCTGGTTTCGGTACAAATGCCGGAAAATAAAATCTATCTCCCACTAGCACATAATCCATTCCCCCTTTTCCCATTAACAATCTAACCTACCATCCACTTCCGACTAACACACTAATCAACAGCCTTATCTCAAACACCCACACATTGATTACGCGCCATACACCAGCAGCGCAGGAATTGCTCCCCCAAATCGTGAATTGGTTCATTGAGAAAGGCAACATCTCGGCTGTTTACGAGTGAAGACATGAGACATCCTGGCTCAAAAGTTGCAATCGTTGGGAATAAAAGACTCACTCTACAGAAATTTCCATTGCTCAAAGTCGGAGATAAGCTGTCAGTAAGAACCCCAAAGATCCCTGTTGTAGAACCCTCGTTATCATATACAATTAATTTCTTTCATTTTTCTTAATCAAAATACTTAAAGTAATTTTCTTTTCCTTTTTCTTCTTTCTACAAAAATATCATTTCAAAAATTTCATCTGCAAAATTTCAATTTATTCCCCAAACCACAAAATTGCATTCGCTACGTTATAACAAAAAAAAAAAAGATAAAACCGTTAAAATCAGTAACTAAATTTCTATCTCGACGAGAAAAATTTCCAACTTCTATACAACGACCGAAATTCCAATCATCGCACGCGCCTATGTATGTATGTACATACCTCATCAAAATGCATTCCATTGCATTCTTTCTGCACTGAGCCTCAAGGGACCGTTAAATTGAAAATAAATTTTCGTCTCTACAAATTTTGTTTCGATTGAAACACATGTACGACCGTTACCGTGATCTCCAAATTTCATGCCCGGCGGATAATGAATAGGCAAAAGGACCCGTTAGGGCTCTTTAAATAGCGAGCTCGTTGCTTTACCAGTCACAGATGAATTCTAACTTTTTAAAAAAATGGCATCGTCCAACGAAATCAGCAAAGAGACCACCAACTCGTCGCCAACACCAGGCAAGACCATCGAGCGGGAGGTTAAGGCAATCTGGGAGCTGGAAAAACAGCTTAAAAAGCTACAAACGGCCGCGCAAATTAGGAAGATTGGCAGACGAATGCAGTACCTTCAACTGGAGGAATCGGAGGTGATCGATATAACCGATTCTCCACCACAAACCCCAAGTCACCAAACCGAGACAGTGCCAACACAATCGGGATCAGCAGCCGTAGCCAATGAGCCTCAGCAGACATCAGCGCCCAAGGTGAAGATACTGGAGGACCTTGTGCTAGTACCTGCCAACGAGCCCAGCAACGACCTTCACTTGATCGTGACAGACCACCACACAGGAGCCGTCGAAGATATAACTATTTCCTGGGACGCCCCGGTAAAATCCAAGAAGCGCAAACAACGCGTAACCACGAGAGATGGTACTCGGTACAACATAAGGTTATTAAAAGATGGAAACGTCAAAATTTTAAAATAAAAAGAAAAAAATCACAAAAGGAATTAGTTATTTATTATTTTCACATTTCAATCCATAATTCGCTTTCCCGAATCAGCACAACACCAATTTTGTTTCAGAGATTCTTGTTTTTTTTTAAGACTCGGTCGGAACTTCGAGTCTGAACAAGGGGGCAATGTAGCGAAAATCACAACTAATTGCTAATTTCAGGTTTTTCCAACTTTACAAATTCTAAATTGATAACAGGAACAGTCTTGGTTTTACTATATCTTCCATTTGTAGAATTTCCATTGATTGTATCTCTGTGAAACCATGCTCTGATAAAGTTTCACAACATCTTTGTGATTGTTCTATACAAGGGGAAAATGAGCAAAAACGTCCTCCTGATTTCTTTAGAGCTTTAAGTGCATAAGGAACTGCTAAATGTGGGGCAGGAAGATCCAAAAAGACGGCATCTACCTTCCCATTGAGTTCCTCAGTAAAACCGTATTGGCATACATCTCTATCATAACTTGTAACAAAATCACTAATTCCACACGATTTGAGTGCTTTCTGAAATTAAAACCAAAACACCACAAAGAATCATTCTTAAATTTAAAATTATAAATTGACCTTACCTAATCAACAATTGCTGTTGCTCGGCTGCTAGGTATCTGTCTTGAAGCCGTCATAACATCATGCATCGTTCCAGCTTTGCATCGTTGCATTATCCAAATTCGCTCCTGGGTGGCTTCACCTGAAAACAAGCAAAAAGACCACAAAGAACCACTTCTACTTTTTAATTGTTAAATGCAACTACCTAATTATATTTCCTTCCCTCGATGTAAATAAATAATTCCGAATGAACGTCTGGGGTGGAAGCGGCGCAGCGACACAAAAACGTGAGGACACTCGCGAGTTGAGATAATGTGATTTCGTTATGCAAAACACAACACTTAAATCAGACAAAAACGAGCACTTCAAGCTTGCGAAATCACATTATCTCAAATTACCAGAGATAAACAAACGCGAATTATCTCACTAATAGGGCAAGTACAGACGTCAGACCGAACATTCCGCGTAAAGACGAAATCGTACTAGAAAACAAAATGGAAACGAGGTACGGGCAAGAGATTCTCATTACACATCACGTTCCGCCATGCGCCCCGAATGCGACCTAAAATTGTTGGCGCCAAGTTGCGGCGTTGATTGCCACAGACGTAATACAATGATTGCGACATTGTCGTCGTCATTTCTAGATAAATGAGTTGAGTTTTGTTTTCTTTGGGATGTCTACAGGGAAATTTTTACATCTTTTTATCTTTTTAAGAATAAGTATAAGTTGTATGTAAAGCCGATGTGCATTTATGCCAGATTTAAAAATACGGTGCTCGAAATTGAAGCAAATCTTTGACGACGACATTTTTGTGGCACAGCATTTGCTATGTTCTAATGTCGTAACATGTATTCGAAAATTATTTTGGCGTCGACAGGTGCGTGTCGCACTCGTTTGTATTTCAGCTATTAATTGCAGCTAGCTCACCAGAATCACTGTGCAGCGGAATATTGCGATGGTAGATATAAGAGCAAGTGCATCAACTCGTGCGTGCCGCGTCCAGCTGCGTTTGAACCAGCTGAAGGTACGGTTCTAAGGAATTTATAAATTATTCCCGGTAAGAGTTTATTTTTGTTTATATATTTTTTACACTTATACCATTGAATTAGCAATAAATTGAATTTACTCAAAATATTTTTTTAGATAATAAGTTGACAGCAGCCTGTGGCAGCAATAACTAAAATGGTAACACTCATGACAAAGGATGAGGTGCAGTTGCTATGCCAAGTTATTGTTGCTATGCCAGTTGTTGCTATGCCAATATTGTTGCCATGCGCCTTTGACTACCGTTCTTTGGTGCCGTGTGCCAACTCTGGCTATATAAACAGCAGTCTGACTTGGCTCGATCTCTTTTTTAGTTTGGCAGTGCAGTGATCAAGTGGTTCTCGATTCCTAGTGTTATTTCCCAGTGTTCCAATTTTTACTAACAAATCAAATACTTTATCGTGGGTAGCGACTGCAATAAAGATTTTATACTAATCAAAACAAGTGCTTTATTTTGGTTAGAGGGTTGAAAATTGAGATTTTTATTCTGGGTACCGACTGGATTAAAGATCTTATTTTTGACAGCGACTAAGATAAAGATTCTTATTGTGGGTATCGACTGCAATAAGAATAAATTACTAACTCAAAACACTTTATTGCGGGTCTCGACTGTAATAAAGATTCTTATTGTGGATATCGACTGCAATAAGAATATATTACTAACTCAAAACACTTTATCGCGGGTCTCGACTGTGATAAAGATTCTTTCTGTGGGTAGCGACTGCAGTTAGAATAAATTGCTAACACTAAACTCTTTATTGCGGGTCTCGACTGTAATAAAGATTCTTATTGTGGCTATCGACTGCAATAAGAATAAATTACTAACTCAAAACACTTTATCGCGGGTCTCGACTGTGATAAAGATTCTTTCTGTGGGTAGCGACTGCAGTTAGAATAAATTACTAACACCAAACACTTTATCGCGGGTCTCGACTGTGATAAAGATTCTTTCTGTGGGTACCGACTGCAGTCAGAATTACTAACCTCATTTTATTCTGGGTCTCGACTGGAATAAAGAAAATATCCCAATCCTAAAAACCTTAATAGAGAACCAAGTGAATCAGCTGCCAAAACACTGATCAGGTGAGTACCAAGTCAGATACAGTAAAATAAATTTTCTTTTAAAATATTCAGTTACAGTAAGAATAAATAAATTTCCGTTTAACTAAAATAATCTTATTGCTTACATAACATAAATTATATATTGCCGTAACCTTTTTTTCAATTGCTAAGATTTCGGTGAGATTCTTAAAGGAGTTTTAAATATTAGAACAAAACTGCTCCCTCGTTTACCGCTCGGCCGGAGCAAATTTTTATCCAATGGATAAATAAACGTTACAATATATTTGTTGCCATTATGGCTTGTAGGTAATGGCACCACGAGGTCAACGTATACCTTATCGAGCGGCTTTTCCGACAGTTCTGTTATGACCAATGGCATTTTAATGGCTCTGGAATGCTTATTTCTTTGACATTGCCTACATTTGCGAATATATTTCGCTATATTATTCTTCATTCCTTTCTAACGATAGAAGCGTTTCACCCTGTTTAATGTTTTGTTTCCACCGAAATGTCCTCCAAATCGGGAATCATGATAATCCTTCAATATTACCTGAATATCCTCCGGGTCGGTCACATGTTGGGGTGTTGGATTGTCTAGCGCTCTTCCTACCATTCTCTTGGCCGCCTCAATATCTTCCCATTCACTCTCGGGATCTGGGTTTTTTTTCTCTTCAGCCTCTGCCTTCTGCTTCTTGGCTTGTGCTCGTGTAACCGCAAGACAGCGAAATTCTTGCTCTTTACTGGTGCCTTCTACTGGCTGGGGTATCCTGCCCACGGCATCCGCAATACCCTTCACCTTTCCCTTCTGGTAGATAATCTCGAAATCGTACTCAAACAATTTCTGATGGAATCGTACCATGCGTGACATGGTATCCCTTACCTTAAAAATCCCTCGGAGCGGCTAATGATCTGTTTTAATTTTAAAATGCCTGCCCAGAAGGTAACAATTGTAATTTCTTACCCCCCAAACAATAGCAAGCATTTCCCGTTCCGTGGTGGAGTAATTTCTCTCAGCGGGATTAAGCGTGCGGCTGGCATAACTAATAGGCCTCCCTTCCTGTTCTAATACGGCCCCTAATTATTCTCCGCTAGCATCTGTGATAAGCGTGAATTCCTTATTGAAGTCTAGATAGCCTAGCATGGGAGAGGAAGTGAGCGACTCTTTATTGGTTCTAAAAGAGTCCTCACATGCTGGTCCCCAATTGAATTTCACCTGTTTTTCTCAAAAGGTTGTTAATTGGATCCAATATTCTAGAAAAATTAGGAATGAATTTACGGTAGTAATTCGCAAGGCCCACAAACGATTGCACCTGCCGAAACGTTTTAGGTAGAGGATAGTTCTGAACTGCCTCCACTAAACGTTGGTCCGGAGTTACTCCGTTCTCTGAACATACATGCCCTAAGTATATACCTTCTTCTGTAAAAACTGGCACTTCGCGGGTTGTAGTTTTAAATTATTTTCTCTAAAACGCTGAAATACCTCCCTTAGCTTTCTGTTATGCTCGCCTAGATTCTTCGCGAATATTACCACATCATCTAGGTATACAAAGAATTGATACCTTGAAGCCCTGTTAATATTCCATTTAGTAGAGACTGAAAAAATGGAGGTGCGGTTTTTCAATCCAAAGGGTAATGGTTTATATTGGAAATGGCTGAAGTTCGTGCTAAAAGCCATCTTTTCGCTGTCCGGTGGGTCGATTTACACTTGGTGATAACCATTAGCTAAATCTAAGGTAGAGAAATATCTAGAGTGACCTAACTGATCTAAGATGTCCTCAATCCGTGGCAGAGGATACGAAAAGGGGACGCAGACTTTATTTAACTCTCGACACTCTACACATAACCTATACTTCCGATTTCCTGCTTCATCGTTTCCTTTCTTTGGTATTAATAGTACCGGAAAATTAAAAGGGCTGTCACTATGCTCTATAATGTCATCTTCTACGAGCTTTTCTAGTTGCTTTCTAGTTGCTTCTGACATTCTTCTCGGTGAGCCTCTGGCAGACGATATAGTTTCCTGTATATGGGCCCTGTATTCGACAGTAATGCAAGCTTAAAAGTCCTAGTTGGAGTATATGTTAACTTGTCACCTGGCAAGTAAAAAATGTCAGTATACTCACTACACATTACCGAAACCACTTCTCTTTCTTCACAATTTCAATCTTCCGACAGTACTAGTGTTTGTTTCAGTAATTCGAGTCTTTGCTGAGAACGACTTACCGCCTTTATCTTATCTCTCAATGGCTGCACTGAATACCTATCCAACCTATAAGCTTGGGTTGCAAGTTCGTTATCTCAACCAGCTCAGTTCTAGCGTTGACAATACCCACAAACGCCTGCCCATTATTCGGCCTGATTATGGTGTTACTACAGTACACGCCGGGGATAAACTCTTCCGCCACGCACACCAGCTCATCTTCGCTCTCGATACAGATTCTTACCAATTACTCCGTTCTTGGTTCCAGCTGTACTATGGACTTCCCTGCCATTTCTCGAGTTAAGGAGAGGTTTTGTTATATTGCCCTGTTTAGGAATTGAAGTTTTTTTCTGCATATTCGCGCCTCGGCAAAGGCTGCAGTTTCGGAAATAACTGGTTCGATTTCCGTGCGAGGATAATCTGACCCATTCCCTTCCACAACTACTTCCCCGAATTTGCTTTTGCCCCCACATTCCTTCTGGCAACCTTACCAAAATCTCCTTTGTATAGAGAGGATTTTCCTGCTTCGCCTCTGTGTAAAGAGCCGACGCCAAAGTATTTCCTCTTTCCGGGCTTCCACGCGCTTTATCCTCGATACCCTGTTGAGTATTTGCCTCTTTTTCGACTCTAAAATACTTGGTTATACTCTCCGAGGCAGCTCGAGCTATATATATCACCTCCCTCAGGTTTACAATTCGATTACTCATTCGCTCTCTTAGAACTTCCGCTGAAACTGTCCGAACTGCTTCCCTACTGGAGAGTCGTTTCCCTTCTATATTATAACCCTGCAAGGTTATATGTACAACTTTTTCGGTTCCTGTTACGTTCCTGAAAATTGGCTGTGCTTCCTTGTACACATGTCTGTGCCGTATTGACAATTTTCTATTAATACAATCGATAACAACTTTATCCTTGAGGAATTCCATTCCCCAATATTCCGTCAACCGGTACTGAATTCCGTGTTGTGTATTACCTGGAACTCGCATTCTTGCTTACACCCTAACAACGTGAAGATGCGCCTTGCAGGTTCCAATTGAACGTTGCTGAGCCCCAAGCAGCCCTCCAATCGTGATACATTTATGTTTTTGTATCAGTGTATCCATCCTTATTTTATTTACCTTAACTAAATTGCAGGTGGATCCCGCATCCACCAAGAATGTAAGCTTATCTTCTAGTCCAATGTCGGCTTCTATTGTGATGATGAAATTATTAACTAGCTCTAATTCCATGTCTATGTCTTTACCCGAGCATCTGGTTCCTAATTTGTTTTAGTGGAAGGCAGCTGCGGGTTTGTTCTCGAGCTGCCACCTCCCGTTTCCCTCTTGCTGAATATTATTCTCTGCTAAAAATTTTTTTAAACAATTTGCGGTGTAGTGGTCAGATGTTCTACAAAATTGGCAGTATATAACTTTTGCTTCCGATTGCAACTCTTCCGAACTGCTAGGTAGTGCCTCAGCAAACATGACTTGTTGCCTTTTGCATCCAGTTGCGTCATGTCCATATATTCGGCATTTTATGCAGTAAGGCGTCTGTTTCCTTTCTCTACATTCCTTAGCAAAATGTCCCCATTGTCCGCACAGGAAGCACTGCATAGGTCCTTAAGTCTATCCGCATAGTCTTTTATGTCGTTACCGGGCCTTTGAACGCATGATCTCATTTCAGCTCGCAGCTCACAGTACGATTTTTTTGGCATATAGGCAGTTTGAATTGTCTGCTGCAACGCCTCAAAATCCTTCGGCTCCTCCGAGCTTACTAGATAATATGCATCGTCTAACAACCGATATCTTACACATTTCATGAAGATTGGCTGTTCCTCGGCCTTTAAACGATCGTAAAGATCTTTGCAGCAGTTCAGGAAACGGTGAACTTCCTTCGACAGTTTTGACTTTATCATAAGCATCGGCCATGGTTTTTCTTGCTGGTTTCTCTGAGTTTTTTTTCTTATCGGCACTTGGTCTTCACTCGTCTTTGCTAAGGTCTGCTTTTTAGCTTTTAAAATTTCTTCTTGCCCTGAAGTACTCACTCTTTCTTCTCGCTGCCGCTCGTGGAATACTAATTTCTTGCGTGACCACTTCTTAAAAAATCCCTCGAACTTGACCCTCTTCTTGTGATAATGGTGCGACTACTAATTCTTGCTCTTGTTCAGTGGCGGTCTTTTCTGCCTCCTCCAATTTCCTTTCTAAAGGCTTTATAGTTCCTTTTAAAGCCTGTTTTCCTGTTTGCACTCATCCAACACTTGATCTGTTTCTTGCTCAATTCTACCAATAACTTCAAAGGTAGACGTTATCAACAAATCTAAGCTTTCTCACTTTGTGCTTTTTACTGTAGCCTCATTATTTCCTCCAGAAACTTATTTACGTCTTCACTCGGCAATCGTTTCATTATTTCATTCCGTTAGATGCTCTTCTAGTTACCGCCAATCCTATGTTGTAATTTCAGCAGGCAGTCCTTCAGTTCCTGCGTTCTGGTTTCCAATTCCTTTTCCTGATCTTTAACTCGTAACAATTCTTCCCTCGTTAGAACGTTACTTCTTTCCACTGACATCTATAGTCATTAACTAATTTACCCTTAACTTTCAAACACTTCTCCTAGACTGTAACTAATTGCTTAAAAACCCTAAACACAAAAGCTTGATCTTTCGACGGTGTTTCAACAATGCTCTTTCCTAATATTCAATATTTCCGAACCCACTTCCAAGTTTAACTCCAGAATACCCGCGAATACCTTAAATACTTTACCTAGCATTTGAAAATTTCCCAATGTCCAAAATTATAATCCTTAATACACCGTACATTTTAAAAAATTAGCATTTACTTACTTAATCTACTGAAATGCTGAACTACTCCATTTACATACAACACTATACATTAAATAAAACTCAGACCACATAGCCAAAACAATCTCACGCAACAACAATCACCACAATTTATACCCTTTTTCTTTACTTTTCTGCAATACTTTAACCTGTAAAGAAAATTAGCCTAAGACTGGAGCAGCTAAAAAAGCGTTAACTCTCCCACAAAAATACAACAAAACGGAGTCGCTAAAAACGTGTTACTCCTACACTTAAAAAATTGGAACAGCTAAAAAAAGCGTTAACTCCCACAAAAATACAATAAAACGGAGCCGCTAAAAAAGCGTTACCCCCACACTTAAAAAAAATGGAGCAGCTAAAAAAAAAGCATAACTCCCCCAGAAATACAACAAAACGGAGCCGCTAAAAAAGCGTTACTCCCACAAAAAAAAATGGAGCAGCTAAAAAAAAGCATAACTCCCACAATTCATAAAAAAAAACGAAAAATGAGAAGAAAAAAAATTGTTTCACTGAATAGAACTAATACCTGCCTACTCTTTATCCGGCTGCGCCAAATTGTCGTGTCCCATAAGCAATCCAATAAAAACACTCGCGTAATTCTATGATAAAACTTTATTTATTTATTTACGTTATCTAAAAATACTATGCAACTTATAACTGTAAGTTACTAAATGGAGCTACCACTCCGTCTAACCGCTCGAATTACAACTGACTGATCTAATTGAACACCGAACCGTTATCTTTAATCAAAACTAACTTCTAACTACGCAACCCGATCTATCGAAACGACCGTGCTCACCTCCATTCAACCAGGTGGAAGCGACTTTGACCCAGTGACCAGCGCAATACCTTGCAATCATAATTACAAAGTATTACGCTAATCACTGTCGACAGCGGGAGCCCCCAATACTGCATGTAAACAAACAGTGAGCCCAGCTGAGTATTTCACTATGCGAAGTGAATTACTTAACCATGACTCAATGCCCAGTTACATACAGCAGTGGATGTTACAGTTTTCAAGTAAACAATTCGCAATCGCCATGCATTTCACTGTACGAAGTGAAATGCTTAGTTAATGCAAATCGTTTGTACATTTGCTGCCAGCTTGAGTCGTGATGTCACAATTTAATTTCACCAATTGAAAATTGGGTCACGACATAGCCTGCAAAATTTGGAGTTAACTAAATTATTTTAATTGTTTTTTTGTCTCTAGTGTTTGTTATATTTATATTCCTAGTTGTTACTTACTAATTTGTGTAGAATAATAGGTGGTGCTTGCTTATAGTTTCAGACCCGAGATAATATTCTTTAAGTCAGTCGAGACCCGGCTTATAGTGTTATCTTATCTTCAGTCGAGACCCGAAATAAGATGTGTTTATTTCTGTCGATACCAGAAATGATTGTTAGTAAAAGATTATCTCAGTCGAGACCCGAGATAATATTCTTCAAGTCAGTCGAGACCCGGCTTAAAGCGTTATCTTATCTTCAGTCGAGACCCGAAATAAGATGTGTTTTTTTCCGTTGAAAACAGAAATGATTGTTAGTAAAAGATTATTGCAGTCGACACCCAAGACAATATTCTTTAAGTTAGTCGAGCCCCGGCTTAAAGCATTATCTTATCTTCAGTCGAAACCCGAAATAATATGCGTTTACTTCCGTCGAGACCAGATATGATTGTTAGTAAAAGATTATCTCAATCGAGACCCGAGATAATATTATTTAAGTCAGTCGAGACCCGGCTTAAAGTCTTGTCTTAACTTCAGTCGATACCTGAAATAAGATGCGTTTATTTCCGTTGAGACCAGAAACGATTTTTAGTAAATATCTTATCTTCAGTCGAGAACCGAAATAAGCTGCGTTTATTTCCCTTCAGACCAGGAATGATTATTAGTTGTTTAAAGTGAAATATCAGTCGATATCCGATATAAATATTAGTCCCTAAACAGCCAACTTACCCCAAGCGATGCCAAGTACAAAAAGAGATCGAGATCAGTCAGCTTGTCGTTTATATAGCACTTGCTTCTACACGACACCACTGATGCAGTAGGAGAGGCGAATGATTACAAGAATTGGCAGTGCAGCTGTGATCTTACGGTATTAGCGATAAAATTTGCATAGCAACGAACCAAAATACATAGCAACAAGAACTTTTAGAGCAACGTATGCTGCTGTGTTAAGTTGAATTATATTTGCAGAAAATGTTATCCCTATCACGTAGAGAAGAAATTCCCGTTCGATGGTACTTATAATGATGATAGAGTTGCAAATTGATCTGCTTGATCTGACCGTATTTTTGCCATTCATTGTATGTTACATAACGACACATGCTTTTATTAGAGGTTTTACTTATTTTTTGGGAAAATTGTAATTGGTTCAATCGTATGATAATAATTTTAATTTGATTTGCTCGATAAAGCTATACTTTTGTATTGTATTTGTGCAATATATTGTGTGTATGACAAATACATGGCTTTGTTGTGTACTGCCCCCCGGTGAAAGACTGGAAGTGTCTAGCAGGTGATTAATTTTAAAACTGACCTGTAAAGCAATGAGAGAAATATTTCAGCCGAATTATTGAGGGAGAAACTTGTCACCTTACTCAGATTCATAATTTTAACTTTCTTGTATAGGTAGGATACATATTGTGGATATTGGTATTATTCCCTTGGCGGTTTTCATGCTAACTACACGAATGTAGTTATCAGCACCTGGATAAACTTCAATTATTCGTCCTAATAACCAACGGCTCGATACCAGATTCGGTTCTTTAATTATGACTAAATCTCCTATTTTAGGGTTTGAATTTGGAATTTGCCATTTGAGTCGAATTTGTCGAATTCAGATAATCGGTAGACCATTTATGCCAAAGCTGTGGTTGTAACAGTTGGAGATGTTTCCATTTGGTACCTGATGAAACCTTATTTTCCAATACAGGTTCTGGTGGTAGTAATAAGGATGTGCCAATTAAAATATGTCCCGCAGTTAGAACATTGAGATCATCTGGATCATCTGTGATAGGACATAGAGGCCCGTAATTTAGACAGACTACAATTTGTGTCAAAACAGTTGCGAATTCTTCAAACGTCACTGCAAGATTCCCTAAAATTCGCTTTAAATGGAATTTTATGGATTTATCTCCGGCTTCCTACAATCCTCCAAAATGAGGTGCGGAAGGCGGGTTAAATTGCCAACATATCCCGTCTTGTGCTAGTGTTTCTGCCATCTGCTTGTTAGCTTTCAGTATGGCTGTTCTTAATTCCTTTTGTAGGAATTTGTCAGCTCTAACGAAATAAGAGCCTCAATCTGAAAAGATATCTGTGCTGAGTCCCGTTCGGGTAGAGAAACGGCGAAAAGCGGCTATAAAGGCAGCTGAGGACAAATCTGACACAGCTTCTATATGAATGGCTTTGGTTACCATGCAAATGAAAATTCATCCTTGTTGTGGCCCAGTCTGCTGGTACACGAAAGCAACAGGCTGGCAGGTGTACCGGTAGTAAAGTAGCAAGCAATAGCGGAACACTTTACTTCGCAGAGTAAAGTGCCCGCTTATTGCTAAATAATGTGACGATTATTTACATTACGGCGTTACTTCTTTAAATTACATCTTTTTATTTTAAATTACTGTTATCACTAGTGTTCCGACCGCTTTCTAATTGATACCCAAACTGACCACACCAATTTAGTTGTGCACCACTAAAACTTGCACACGGAACTCGGAAGTAGAATCTGACCCTCAACATATGTAATTATTATGATGCAGTAATATTCTACAACCGATGACGAGACTGCTGGCCAATGTCACTGAAAGCAAGCAGCTGTGCTGTTGTCAACAAAACGGGCAATGACCGTACTCTATGCGAAGTAGCATGTTTAGTCACTGCTCCCGTAATGTAAAGAATTATTTAGCAATAAGCGGGCACTTTACAGCCCGAAGTAAAGTGTTCCGCTATTGCTTCCTACTTCACTACCGGTACACCTGCCAGCCTGTTGATTCCGTGTACCAGCAGACTGGGCCACAACATCCCTCCCCCTGGAAAAAAACTAGTTCCCAGAGGTACTAGGTCCGAGGTGTTCACTTAGGGCATTCAATTCAAAACCTGTGGGATTTACATTTTTTTAATTTAATTTCTATATAAATACCATTATAATTTTCTTGACTTTCCTCTTAACTATATCCTTACATCATGCATATTTTTTTTCTTTCTACCTTTACATAAATTCTCTTTCATTTCTGTTCTATTTCTTTAATAATTATCTTTGCATAATACTTTCATATCTTTTATTTCTTTTAACAATCTTTCCTCATTTAGTTTAGTTACAAAATACAAATCTTCTTTCTCTTAATACATTTTCATAATAATTTGCTACATTTCAATTGCATGCTTTAGTTTTTTTTTTAATAAATCCATTATATTATTATTACATTTCTTCATTTTCAAAGCAAAACATTGATCCAACTCTCGTTTATGATACAACATGTACATTTACCCTTTTTTCTTTTTTTAAATGTTTAGCATAATTTTTTTTTCATTGTGATTACCAGCTTTACAAGTATTATTTGTATTTAATATCACTAATTTGTTTAATTTATTTTTCCTAACTAGAGGTCGCCATAACCTACTTATTTACAATACTATCTTACGTCATATTTCCCTAACACTGCTGCTGTGCTCCTCCAGCTGTACGAGCTGCTTTCCAACGACAGTGGGTAAGTTAGGTGTAGGCAGATTAGCTGTTGCGGGGACTATTACTTCAGTGCTAGTGTCGAGTGTTTTGTTCTCCAGTTGCGGCTCTAATTTCACTGCTCGGGTATTTCTAGTTGACCTCAGTACGACTGGCAACGTCGATGTATTTCGATAGCTCAGTAGGGCTTGGTTCTACTTCCAACGTTTCAGGTAGATCACAATTCCTGCTACTATTAAAAGGCTGCTAAGACTTTAGAGTCCTGTCACCGATGCGGCTGCTAAGTAAATGTGGTGATGAGTCTGCTCCCTGCTGTTTTCGTCACTTTTGATGGCACTCTGCATACTTTTTATTGCGGCTTCTTGAGACCTCCATGCTCTTGTAATAGAATCTGCAGCTAGAAGTTGTACTTGCTGCTACTTCTTCTCTTCTCCTCTTTTCACGACTGGCTTCATCGCAAAGTTGTCCGAAAATGGTAACTCCGAATGTGTGGGCTGCCAAAGTGTTATATTCCGTTTGGCGTCGTCTTCCGATGCTATAAGAAGGTCTCCTATCTGCAGATGGCAATGCTCCTCTAGCGTTAAAATTCCCGTGAAGGATAGCGGCCACCACGAATAACCAGTGATTTCGGCTTACCATGTGAACCAGACTGTTCCACTTCGGAAAAACTTTCCTCGAACATGAGTTAGTGTTGACGATGAAACTGCGGAAAAGATTTAACACACAGTTATTACCAATGGTTGTAATAAGTGGTGCTAACTGCTGACATAGGAATTGCGGATGGTCGGCCAGTTTATCAGCTGCCGACATTCTTTATACTGCTGACCATCCATCAATACATACTGGCGCTCGTGGCTGTTGGCTGCTAGGAATTCGGCGCCTAGATCGCATGTATGGTATCCTTCTTTGTACAATGCAGCAGGAATGGTGTAAATCTTGTAGATGTCGAAAGCTACTCTTTGAGGCTGGGGTATATCAACTCGGATAAGAATATGCTTTTGACTCTTAGCAATCTGCGTTAGTAGCTGAAAATCCAAGAAACGCTCCACCAAATCCAGGTGTCTCGTGGCGTTTCTCATAATATCGGTGAGTACCCGAGTATGGATGGATGGATGGATGCAGCTTTCCCACACTAAATGACACCAAATTATTCATATAGGTTTGATGCATATCGATTATTTCTCTCAATTGTAGAGTCATTAGTGTAATAATTTCGTTCAACTCTATCCTCCGTTGCAGCGTTGATATTTCTCCGGCTTGACTTTGGTGTGCTGCGATGATGACGGACAACTTATTCTTTAGTTCCACTCGCTCTACCGCAGCTTGAAGTCGTGACGTGTTAAACAGATCGAACGTTGATTTTATTACGGTAGTCTGGTGCATCCGTATGGGTGTGGTGGATGAGTTTCTCATCTTGTCGTTTGATTTTAGTAATACAGCTGCCTACTTCCCTCATTGCCACTGCACATCTGGTCCCGCACTCGGTCTGCTTTACCCCTGCGCAGAGTTGTTTGAACAAACTGCTACAGTATTCAGCGGATCTCAGTTCCTCTGATAAATCAGGCACCTCTAATTTGGACAATAGAGTCCAGTGCGTCTTGTAGAAGTTGACCTGGCGAAGGCGTTCAAAAAGTACTCCGGACTGCTTGATGGGTCGTATGCAGTAGCCTGACTTTTCTGCGCATTGCACAGCTACCACTGCCACAAATATTACTGCGGCAGCTCTCATCGTCTTAACCCTACTTAACTTCAGTAAATGGCAACCTTCCTAAAATACTAGTGGAAAAAACAAAACAAGTACTCAATTAATTTACCTTTATTTTTTCATGTAAGTATAGCATCTAAGCAAAGACTTGATTAATTCAATATCATCTAGAAATTTTTTTTCTTGTTATTATTTGCTTTACTTGAACTTCTCATTTTTTTTATTACATCCCTTTTCTTACTTTACTTTGATCTCTTTTCTCTCCTTCTGCTAAAATTCAGCAGTCGTTTATAGTTTCTCTTATTTCACTCTATACTATGTCTGTATGCATTTATTCTCTTCAGCACATATTTGTAGTAGCCACATAGGCTTAACTGAGTTTTTGTACGATCAGTCCGTTTTAAAATCGCGCAGAGCCCTGAACTAGAATTGTAATGAGAATAGAATAAAGTCATATAAAATTAACGCTCATCTTTTAATTCTAACGCCTATCTGACTCCTGGTGATCCAATTAATGTAATTATTTTAACACCTTCTATTAATTTTTTTTAACCCTTTTTGTCTATTCTTATCCTATTTTTAACCCTTCTTGTCTACTCTTATTTTTTTCTCACTGTTTTTTTTTTAAATTCTTCCACTTAACCTGGTTCTAGGTTTCATCCCCGTTGATTTCCTTCTCGGACCAATAAATCGCTCTTCTCTAGGGTTGAAGTGGCGGTATGCCTATTGCTCTGTAAAATATATAAAAAAACTTTATCATTATTTGTATACTATACTGCGAATACATTTAAATTATTCTTCAAATTTTTTTGAGCGGTTTGTATGTATATGCTTGTGCTTCTTCCCTTGAAGTATAGTTACGTTCTCGAGACTATGAATGTAAATTACATCATACGGACCCTTGAAAATTGACTTAGAGTCCGACTGGCATAGCTAATTGGTCTACCCTCTTGTCCTAAGACCGCCTCTAAAGTTTCTCCACTTGCATCAGTGATAACGGTAAACTCCTTCTTAAAATGTGGATAACCTAACACCGGTGGTGAAGTGAGGAATGCTTAACGGTTGTGAAGGACTGTACACATTCCATTCCCCAGTTGAAAGGTATACCGCCTCCTTCGTCAAAAACTGACATTTAGAAGGCTGAAGCTTTAGGTTATATGTTATAGTTCATACCATAAAAAACGTAATATAAAATCTATATTAAATTAACTGTGCATTTTTCCATTATATTTTTGCGAAATCAACAGAATCCAATTTACATTTTCGTTCAAGTTCATTCATGTTCAGATTTGACAAAAATAATTTCCGTTCCCGTGAGAACGAAGGTATAATATTAAATTCACCTTTTCCTGCGCGGCAGACGCGAAGTCAGCAATTTTATTAAAGTAAAAAGCGCACAAATGAGTAATTGCAAAATTGGAAAACATATTCATAGTTAGTCTGAAGTTTCGGATCCGAAGTAAATCGTCGCGCTCTTTAAATTCGTTCCTCGTATATAAGTCGCCAATGTAATTTCTAAATCTTTTCCTAAATTGATTTCAATAAAGATTTAATTAATAGTTAAAGTTGGTGTTTTCATTTATTTTATTTTTTTTTTCTTAACAATAAAAATAGATTATTAAACTGGCGCAGTCGGTAGGATGTGTCAAGTGCAATCCACTTATGTTTTAACATTTAATGGCACATCCAATTAACTTACGTACATATATCAGCAGAAGTGATACAAAGTGATATAGGAAATTTCTAATATCAGCAGAAGTGATATAGTAAATTTTTCAATGTAAAATATCAGCAGAAGTGATATAATAAATTACCAATAACGATTTGAAATATCAATAGAAGTGATAAAGAAAATCTGTAATAAAGATTCCAAATATCAGCAGAAGTGATACTTATATATCTTTAAAGCGACGTTCAAACACACTTCCTAGAAGTGATGTATAATATTTCTGAAATCAACTAAATACTTATAAATTAATTTGCATCAGATCTATTAAATTTCATCAGAAGTGATGTTTAAAAATTTCAATCAGCAAATGTGATGTGGTTTTATCATATAAATACAAACAATAAATTAACAAATCACCTGAGTAATACCAACGAAATTTATGGTAAACTTAAAGGGCCTAAGTAGAGAAGAAATTCAGCACAAGAATAAGAAAGGAAGACAACATCTATAGGATATCTAAATCGAAACTTGAGACGGTACATAATTGCATAATTGGAACAATTCCGACGTAACTTGCAGAATTTTGTTTAATGCAAAGAAGCCGACAATCAAAGTGTTATCTTAAGGTATGTTAATATGAATGAAGTTTCATCTGCTAATTCAGCAGATATATATAAACTAACAGAATTAATAAGTAGTATTCAATTAAGAAATTCAGCTATAGAAGGTTCTGATATTCCAATAAATTTTGATGTAACAGAAAATTTGATCACAGTGAAAAATTTTAAAATAACAGAAAATCTTGAATTTAAAGAGGGAAAAAATACAATCAATCCTTATTTTATTATTGCTCCAAAAAGTGAAAGTGCAAAAGATTTTAATATCTCTGAAGTAACTATGACGACTCCTTTGACTTTAAATATAGATCCCCTTAAATACCTCAATAAATTACCCGAGTTCTTCGGTGATTATAAAGATCTCCAAAATTTCACGAATCTTATCGACAAAATTCACCCACAGTTACTACGCTACGATACGCTTAGCCAAACTATTCTTTCTGACGTTAAAAAATCTAAACTAAAAGGCAGAGCAAGAGAAATTATAGAAATTAATAATCATGTAACATCCTGGTTAGAGATAAAAGAAATTTTAATAAATAATTTCGGTGACCGCTCTAGTCTAGAAGAATTATTTGACCAACTGAGAAGTATCTCTTTCAGAACAAACTGTTTTGATTTTTATAGCGAAATAAAAGTTGCATTGAGAAGGCTCAATGTAAAAACAAAGCTCACCCTAGCAGGAGGAGACGACTTAAAGATCGTAGAACAAACCGTTACCAATAATAAGGCTTCTGCCTTGACGATATTCAAAAATAAACTCCCCGAACCAGTGCGATCAATTCTGTATTGTAGAGATCCAGAAAGCCTAGAAACAGCAATGGCCATATTACATGAAGCTGACTATGCATACTATAACGTTAGTTCGCCTAGAATAAATGACCCCAGTCTTAGAAGTTATATTAGGATTAATAATAGAAATAATTTCCGCAATAATAATACGTCAAATAATTTTAACGGTAATAACCTTAGTGGAAATAACAATAGAAACAATTGTTATAATAACCCCAGCAATGGCAGAAATTTAGCTAATGGAAACCAACATTTTTCGCAACCTCACAATTATAGAAATAATAAATTCCAAAACCAACAATTTTTGCAATCTTCGAATTATAGAAATCATTCATACAAAAACCAACGTTTTCCACGTACCAATTCATTATTTAGACAACCAACCCCTCCTCATAATAATATAACGAATGATACTTCTTTTCAATATAGACCCCAACAGGTTCCAGATAACCCATTTAGAAATCCATCATTCGGAAATAGAAATAACCACGAAAACCAGCAATATCAACGGCTACCACCACCTGAACCGATGGATATAAATTCTAACAAAATGATAAAAACGCAACTACCCCAGAATTCTCAGCTCCAAAATTTTCATTTGATAGCCTCATCCACCAATTACCATATATCATAGTCGACAGTAACATAAGACCTCTTAAATTTATTATAGATTCCGGCGCTACACATTCAATTATAAACCCTGGACTCTGTAGCCCGAACTTATTAGAGACCCTTAAGGAAAATATTTTTATTAGAACAATAAGTCAAGAAGTTAAAATATCGCAGAGGGCAGTAATCCCCTTGTTCAAAGAATTAGGTGATTCAAAGAATAAAGTAGAATTATACGTATTTCCTTTTCATAAAAATTACGACGGTTTAATCGGAAATAATATTTTGATCCCACTAAAATCTAAAATTGATTTCGAAAATCAGACTCTAATTACTAAAGGTAACGCGACAAAATTGTACTTCTCACTCAAAGAAGAAAGTTTCAACTACGAGTTGGAGAGAAATGGCAATTTCGAGTTAACCATTCCCGTACAACAAAGGGAAGGCCTAGCTTATCTGAAGGAGCAGAAGTCCTCAGATGGCAATATAATAGTACACTTCAAATTAATAAAATGTGATAGAGTTTTAGAAGATATTACGGATGAAGAGAACTTAGCCAAATTAATAGAAGAGGAACATCTAAAGAATAACCACCGAGGCATCATAGAAGTATGTAAAGAATTACAGTTAAAATATTTTCACCCAAAGATATCCACTCGAGTAGCCCAGTTCATTAATAACTGTGAAATTGGTAACATAGAGAAATACGAAAGAAAACCAATAAAACATAAATTTCAAATAACCGAAACTCCAAGTAGTCCAAACCAAATAATCCACATAGATGTTTTCTATACCTTAGAGAAAAATCTGTTCTTAACATTTATAGATAAATTTAGCAAATTTGGTCAAGCTATTAAAATTCAAGCAAAATCTTGGGTAGAATTTAAGAGATCAATCCTATAATACATATTCGCAGTAGAAAGATCAGAAAAATCATAGTAGACAACGAACTAGGTTTTAAAGCTCTCCCCTTAAGAGAATTTTTACAAAAAGGAAACATTGATATACATTTCACTTCAAACAATAATCATACATCCAATTCAGATATCGAAAGGCTACATAACACAATCAACGAGCATTTGAGACTCTTAAGACACGACGAAACTAAAGATATTGACACCGTCGAAGAAAAGATTCTAAAAATTATATCCTTTTATAATAATACAATTCATTCCACTACGAATAAAAAACCGATAGATTTTAATAACGGGAAGATAAAGGATGACGAATATAATGATATCTGCGAGAGGATCTCCAAAATTAAAGAAAAAGTCATTAAAAAATTAAATCGCGATAGGGAAGAAGTACAGGTAGATTCAGGCCCAAATTTCATTAAAGATATAAGCGGTGGGAAAAATCATGCCAAATTTAGAAAGGTAGATATAGAGAAAAAAGACGAAGATCATGTAATAGATAAAGGAACCAGGGCTCAAATATTATGTATCGCACGTAAAAAGAAAGAAAAAATTCCAAGATAATAATTCACCTACAATTCAAGCAAAAAAATGTAAACCAAAAAGTAAACCTATAAAACCGGCTTTTGTTTCAGGTCAAAATGATACAGACAATAATCCTCACTGCTCTAATAATCCTCCCTCCAACACTTTCTCAAACAATTGAGGTCGAAAACCTTAATAGCAACAATGGGTACGTTACGATTAAGTTAGAAGATGAGAAAAATATTACAAGGTTCAAAAAGGTCTTACATATTATAAATATAACGGAATACGAAAATACCAGAGATTTGATTCGCGACAATATTATAACAATCAAAGACAAAGACAATCTCATAGAACCCATGTACAGCACGCTCACTCATAACTTTAACTTACTAGACAGAAAAATTAAGAATTTAAAACCACATACTAGAGAAACGGGAGGACTAATTAACAGCAACAGGACTAAAATACATAACTGGTACAATGGAGTACAAAGACGAACAGGAAATTAAAAGCAAACTAGACGCGTTATCAAAAAATAACAGAAACTTGATAGACGAAAGTAACAAACAAATTATAGTAAACAACGAAATTTCAGACCGGATAAGAAACCTAACGAAACAGATTAAGACTCAACAAAATACCATATCAAAATATCTAAACGACTTTAGTGAACAAAACGGGAACAGAATACTATAAATAGAGGACGAAGTACAATACATACAGCAGGTATACCAAATTAATTATGACATTACTTTACTGTGAAAAACCACATAGACGACATCGAAACAATCATGCTGACCAGTAAATTAGGCTTACTTTCCAGAAACATTTACGGAAACAGAGTTGAATTTGATTCCAGACCTAGAGAACTTCAAAGATATTAAAATCGTAATTGCATCCCACAAAGAACAAATTATTGTTATTATACTAATCCCAGAGTACATCGAAAACCCGTTGTCAAAAGTCCTTATAGAACCAATCCCTAACGATAAGAATAAATCCATATATTTGGATTTTAGTAGACCGAAATAACACTGTTTATAGTATAAAAATAAAGGACAACTTAGAGAAAAATTTAATTAAAATAAAGGATAAATGTGTCCATAATATCATTAATTTTAACGAAGCTTATTGCCCTATGCAAAACTTTTCAAAGGAAGAAATAACAGAAATTACTCCAGGTATAATTTTAACGAAAAGTATTGCAAGAATGAATATATACCAGAATTGTAATAATTTGAAATTAAATATTTACGGCAATAACCTAATTAAATATGAAAATTGTAAGGTAGAAATATATAACGTATCATAAGATAATTTTTATACTAGGATAAAGGATAATATTATCTTACCACATTTTGTTACAAAAATAACAGAAAACAAAACTATAAGTTTAATCAGTCTTGAAGAAATCCATATAAATAATATTAACAATAATAGAAGGAAAATTAACGAAATAATAGACGAAAAATATGTAAACCGTTTATTAAACATACCTATAAATATCATTATTGTAATAGTCATTTTAGTTATAGTTTTTGGCATCAAAATGATATTACCTAAAAATAAAGGAAAAATTGTAATAAATGCTTCGTCGGAGCCTCAGACTAACGGTGGGGGTGTTATAGATCATACCATAAAAAACGTAATATAAAATCTATATTAAATTAACTGTGCATTTTCCATTATATTTTTGCGAAATCAACAGAATCCAATTTACATTTTCGTTCAAGTTCATTCATGTTCAGGTTTGACAAAAATAATTTCCGTTCCCGTGAGAACGAAGGTATAATATTAAATTCACCTTTTCCTGCGCGGCAGACGCGAAGTCAGAAATTTTATTAAAGTAAAAAGCGCACAAATGAGTAATTGCAAAATTGGAAAACATATTCATAGTTAGTCTGAAGTTTCGGATCCGAAGTACATCGTCGCGCTCTTTAAATTCGTTCCTCGTATATAAGTCGCCAATGTAATTTCTAAATCTTTTCCTAAATTGATTTCAATAAAGTTTTAATTAATAGTTAAAGTTGGTGTTTTCATTTATATTATTTTTTTTTCTTAACAATAACAATAGATTATTAAACTGTTATACTCTCGAAAAGTGCAAATACTTCTCTCAACTTGTCATTGTGATCGTCAAAGTTTTTCGCGAATATTACTACGTCATCTAAGTAAACGAAGCACTTTATCCCCTGCAGACCCGTTAAAATTCCCTTCAATAAAGATTGGAAGAACGGAGGAGCAGTTTTGACCCCGAATGGCAATCTTTTATATTGAAAATGATTGAAATTCGTGCTGAATGCCGTCTTCTCGCGGTCAGCTGGGTATATTAGAACTTGATGATACCCATTAGGTAAATCTAATGTGGAAAAGTACCAAGAGTGACCCAGCCTCTCCAAAATGTCCTCATTCCTAGGGAGAGGATACGAAAATGGGTTACATACTTTGTTCAGCTCGCTGAAGTCAACGCATAACCTGTACTTTCGTTTTCCTGCGTCATCCGTTCCCTTCTTAGGAATCAGCAACACTGTAAAGTTAAAGGGACTATCGCTAGGCTCAATAATTGTCATCCTCTAACAGTTTTTTAAGTTGCTCTTGACACACCTCCCTATGAGTTTCTGGCATACGATACTGCTTCATATTAATGGGTCCAACGGTAGTCATTAAAGGTAATTTAAACATTTTCGCAGTAGTGAATGTCAATTGACCTTCTGGTAAGTGAAAAATATCACTGTGCTCATACCAAATTTCAACTACAGCTTCCCTTTCATCGGAATGAAGCTCATCCCCTAGCATGAGAGCCTGCTTCATTAGCTTCAGTCGTTCTTGACTAAAATGAATTTTCCCTCTCTCTTTTTCTAGTGGTTCTATGGTGTGTTTACTCAGTTTTACCAATTTTGGCCTGAAATTCCTTATTTCGACCGGCTCATTTCTGGCATTGACAATGCCTACAAACTCGTGTCCATTGTTCGGACTGATTAAGGCATTTCCGTAATACACACCCGGGCTGATTTCTGCCGCCAGATATACTGTTACGCGCCACAAAGTGATACAAGCGACATCTATTGGAAATGGAAAAGACTTTAGGTTAGTGACATCCTAGTAAACTGGATTTGGAGAATGGAATATTCAGAAAGGTTCTAGGATAATTCGTAGAGTATAAATACGGCGCTGCTCACATCCAGGAGGCGAGTCTCTTTTCAGACAGTGCAGTGAACGAAGCAAACTATTTGGATTGCGATAATTTAGAAGAACAGTACTAGCGATAACTATAAAGAGTTGATTTGATAACTATTTGTGAGAGTAAACAGTAAAGTTAAATAAAGAAAGAACTTTTGAATGATTGTTGAAATATTATGTTTTAAATAACGAACTAAGGCCACGCTGGTAACAATACCATCTCATGCTTATTAGCAACTTCAATTCTAACCAGTTGTTCTGATCTTTGCTACAATCGTAGTTCAGATCCCTATCTGTACTCGATTCTGATTGGATGTGGTGTTGCCTCCCCGTTTCTGAGCTTGCGCTTTGGTATAAGCTTCGCTTTTTACGTTGTTAGACCCAGCTTCCACTTGAAGGTATTTTCTCCCATTTTTACTTCTCCCTACTACTCAGTACTTGTTCGGCACCCCAAAGCTCTGTAGGCCTATTTACAAATAACTCTGGTGCAGAAAGCGTTGCAGTCAAAGTGTTTCCCTGCTCTTGCTGTAGTTTCGGGTGCTCTGTGTCTTGGGTTCCTTTCAATTCGTCCGTCAATGTGGATGCCCGCTGAGCATTTTCTACTTTCCCTTTTTCACTCTTTCATTTACGTAGTGTAGCGTATTCCCCTTACGCTACCCTTTTCCTCCCTCCCCCCTCTTCGTTTCTCTTTTTCTTCTTGTACGGCTTCTCTGCCTTCTGTAGAGAAACCCCCATAATTTTCCCAGGATACCTAAGAAGGGGACTAAAGTTCATATCCTCGAGAAGTAGCCCTATGCTACTTCTCCATGCAATAAAACTCCTGAAAAGAAAAGTTAGCTATCTTCGAGAAGTAGCCCTATGCTACTTCTCCATATTATAAAGAAAAAACCTGGAAGGAAAAGTTAGATATTTTCGAGAAGTAGCCCTATGCTACTTCTCCATATAATAAAGAAAAAACCTGGAAGGAAAAGTTAGATATTTTCGAGAAGTAGCCCTATGCTACTTCTCCATATTATAAAAATCCTGAAAAAAGAAAACATTTTAAAATTCCTCCTGACGGCAACTCCGCAATTACATCGCGTTTCATCTAGGCAGCGTAATTTATTCTTATCTGCATTAAAATTGATAAAACTTGGCATCGTCGTCCCATCGCCGGTACAAAATTCCATATCTTTTACCGTTTGTCACTGAAACTTCCAGTGCACAAACGGTGAAATATCACGCGATCAAATTTCAGACAAATTTTCTGTCGCCAGAAGTTGCTGAGTGGCAACAAGCATATTATAAAATCCATGAGCACACACCATACATGTGGCCAGCAGTAAAGTCGCTAGCAATCGTTTGTGATTCGGGTTGTGTGCGACTCGAATCGAAGGGAATGGTGGTCGCCTGCCGGTGGCTGATTCGGGGGAATTATCGGTTGATGTTGGTTGGGGATATGAGTTAGTCAGTGAGTGATAGGTGGTCAAGGAGTTAAGATGAGACTTATTATAAAGTTCGAAGAAAATTAGGATTATCAGTGAAATTTCGTGAATTAGTACTTACCTGAGCGGCATATAATGCTTAGTTTTTTTTTGCCTGGAATGTAAAATAAATCTACGATTATTTTATTGTTAATTTAGTGCGCTATCAGAACTTACCTGAGCGGCATATAATTCTGAGTTTTTTTGTCTGGAATTTAAAATAAATCTACGATTATTTTATGGTTAATTTAGTGTGTTATCAGAACTTACCTGAGCGGCATATAATGCTGAGTTTTTTTTGCCTGGAATGTAAAATAAATCTACGATTATTTTAATATTAATTTAGTGCGTGAATTAGAACTTACCTGAGCGACATATAATGCTGAGTTTTTTTTGTCTGTAATTTAAAATAAAGCTAAATAAAGCTTTTGAGCGGCATATAATTCTGAGTTTTTTTGTCTGGAATTTAAAATAAATCTACGATTATTTTGTTATTAATTTGGTGTGTTATCAGAACTTCCCTGTGCAGCATATCATGATGAATTTTTCTAAAAGCCGAGATAAATCTACGTTTATTTTATTTTTAGTTTGGTGCGTGAATTAGAAATTACCTGAGTGGCAGATACTATTAAAAATAGTTCAGTGTGAATTCAGATTTTACCTGTGCGGCACATCGTTCTGAATTTTCCTACAAGCCAAGGTGGAATTCAAGTGTGATTTATATTAGCTCTGTGCGCATTCGTAACTTACTTGTGCTCATTATCGCATACAGACTTAGGGTTCCTCGTCACTCACTTCTTCCGAACAACCCTAGAAGGTTGCCAATCTGATTAAAATTATTTATATAACAAAAAAAAGAGGTCAATGTACCCAATTATAAAAACAAAAAAAGAGGCCAATGAGCCCACAGTCCAATCAAGACGCCAGCTGTAAAAGGATATTCCGGGTGCACCCATCCAGCGAATGCTTAACGAATCAACGAGGGATCTCAGCAGTACACCTCTGTCTGTCCAGACGGGGGTTAAAGGTTCAGTTTAATATACAATATTCGTCGAAACAAATTGACTTTCTTTTTAGTGAAATATTTATTAGACTTCAAAATTTTTTTTTTGTTTTCATTATTACTTTGGAAGTTCAGATAACTTTGTTGGTAGATCATAAGTGTATCTAGTAGGGAGTAGGTTTAGGCTAAGAGCATCCCGAATTTAAAGAGGAAGTGAATAACGAGACACTCAAACCTGAGGAAAATAAAATGGTAGTCTCATTGAATGCTACTTAGGCTCATAACTTGTTTTCTTTTTTTTTTGAGTTTTTTCTTGGTTTTCAGATTGGAGAGGTTGATGTGCCCTATTAGTTTCCCCTTGTGTTTGCTCCGTTTTGCGTTTAGTCTGCTGGTAACGTTGGTAAACAGCAGCATGAGCGAGTAGACCACTGAGGGAGATGGGGTGGCGGTTCGACGGGAGAGACGTGCCTCCCTGATATGTATACACAAGATGGGTCTAAGCATTTCGATACGGCTTTGGAGGCTTAGCCAGGGTGGATGGGGGAGATTGGGCCCAACATTACCCAAAGCCGGGGCCTCAATAATATCAGGGACCCCTCTCAGCTCTCTCACTCTCTCTCAATCGTCCATTGGCCAGCGTTGTAAGCTCTCCGGGTGAATCAGCACTTGTTCGGCGTTGCTGAGGTCTTCTATTCTCCTTCTTTTTGCAGCATATTAAATAAAATCAATTTTCTTCTTTTTAGGCTTTCAGGTTCCACCATGAGAAGGAAGCCTGCATTAGATCTTTTCTTTTATTGTCCGTCTGTCACACATTCAAGTGGTTTTTTTTATTGTCCGTCTGTCTGTCCGGTCAAACATTTTGCTTCTCTATGCACAGCTTTACAAGCATAGAAGGGATGCGGGTGGCAAGAACCACCCCAAGCTGGCTGATCGCTAGCGGCATACTCGCTGTTCAGCCACCCACACATATCCTGGATATGATTTTGTAACAAAAGGGTGTCGGATGAAGTATGTATCTACATTCAGGTACAAGTGAATGTAGGTATATCTGTCGGCTGACAAGCTCTCCTTATATGATGAGCTCGACCGAATGTTGTCGTTAGGGGTCATCGAGGAGAGCCAAAGTTCATGGTCGTCACCAGTGACTTTAGTTAAGAAGGCCAACGGTAAAGTGCGCCTCTGTCTGGACGCCCGAAAATTAAACTCAGTAACAGTCCCAGATGCCTTTCCGTTACCTCTTATAGATGGACTCCTTAGTAGACTCCAGGAGACAAAGTTCATTTCTGCTATAGACCTGAGAGATGCGTTTTGGCAAATCCCTCTCGCTGTGGGGTCAAGAGATAAAACTGCCTTCGCAGTGCCGGGAAGACCCCTATACCATTTCAAGGTGCTTCCGTTTGGACTTTGCAACGCTCCGCAAACGAAGTGCAAGCTGATGTGCAAGGTCATCCCTCACCAACTGCATGACCGAGTGTCGGTGTATCTCGACGACTTACTCATTACTTCCTCCACGTTCGACGAACATCTAAGGCTTTTGGCGGAAGTCGCGTCGTTGCTTCGCACTGCCGGTCTGACGGTCAACGTGGAGAAAAGCAAGTTTTGCATGAGAGAGGTCAGATATCTTGGGTTTGTAGTTGGGGATGGGTGCTTGCGAGCTGATCCCGATAAGGTCACTACTATTCAGCGCTTGCCAAGGCCAACAAGTGTCAAGAAAATACGTAGCTTCCTCAGAGAATGCGGCTGGTATAGGAGGTTCATTCCACATTTTGCTACCATCGCTAGTCCTCTGACGGATCTTCTAAAGAAAAACACCAAGTTTGAGTGGAACGAACACGCTGAACTGGCATTCCAACAGCTAAAACAGTGTCTGATGACCGCCCCCGTGCTCGCAAATCCTGACTTCTCCAAGCCTTTTTTCATTCAGTGCGACGCTAGTACTACCGGGGTTGGGAGCGTCCTGTTTCAGCGTTCTGTGGACGGGGATGAGCATCCTATCGCTTACATGTCTCAGAAGCTGAACGCTGCTCAACGCAACTACAGTATAACCGAGTTAGAGTGTCTGGCCGCCGTGTTGAGTATTAAAAGGTTCAGGCAGTATGTGGAAGGACTGGAGTTTACGGTCATTACTGATCACGCTAGCCTCAAATGGCTCATGGACCAACGGGCTCTATGTGGCAGGCTAGCTCGTTGGAGCCTCAAACTTCAGGGCTTCAAATTTCACATTGAATATCGTAAAGGTAAGGACAATGTGGTGGCTGATGCTCTTTCCAGGTCATTTGCTGACGAGGCCGCAGAACAACACATGGACGAGTTAGTTTATCCTGCACAAGTCCGTTCGCTTGATTTGAAGTCACCTGCGTTCCATGAGAAAACGTATGCGGAGAGGATCCAGCGTATCACTTCTAATCCAAGCGGGTTTCGGAACTTACGAATTAGCGATGGTAGGGTCTATATTTCATTTTCATGTCCAAAGAGCAGCGTCTCAGGGGAGCAGGGTCGGTGGAAGCTATGGGTTCCTGATAGTCTTACCGGCGAGTTGATTAAATCCGAGCATAGTCCTCCTATGGCAGCACATTTCGGTTTCGCAAAAACCTTAGAGAAATTACGTCGTCATTATTACTGGCCGAGCATGGCTTCAGAAGTACGACAGTTCATAAACACTTGCGAAACGTGTAAACTGATTAAGCCGTCCAATGTGTCTCTAAGACCTCCTCTGGGTGCGATACGCAATACCTATCTGCCCTGGCAACGCATCTTCTGTGATTTTCTAGGTCCTTATCCGCGCAGTCGAGATGGTAATAGATACATCTTCATCGTACTGGACCACTTATCCAAGTTCGTGCTGTTGGAGGCAATGCCCGAGGCCACAGCCTCGCAGATCGTCAAATTCCTGGAGAAGAAAGTCTTCTTAGTGTTTGGGGTTCCGGAAATGGTATATTCAGACAATGGTAGTCAGTTCGTCGCAAAAATATTCGCTCAACTGCTAGATCGTTACGGGGTGAAACACACTTTCTCACCAGCTTACTCCCCTCAGTCAAACGCATCAGAACGTGTTAATCAATCAGTTCTAGCAGCGATCCGCGCCTATGTCGGTACAGAGCATCGAAATTGGGACGAACACCTGAGTGAGATCGGTTTCGCCATCCGCAACGTCGTGCATGAGTCATCTAAGTGCTCACCATATTTTCTGCTCTTCGGTCGACACCAAGTAACATGCGGGGGGTCATATCAACTACTTCGAGAGCTAAGTGCAGACCCCGACGGGGCCGTCGAGTGTGTACCGGTCAACCAAAGGCTTCAGCTTTTGCGCGACGAAGTAAAGTTCCATCTTACGGAGGCGTATAGAAAGAACGCCGTAGGCTACAACTTGCGAACCCGAGAAAAAGCTTTTGTACCTGGACAGACTGTGTACGTTCGGAACTTTGTACAAAGTAGCGCGGTCGATCGTTTTGCGCCAAATTAGCACCTAAGTTCATCAAAGTGACCATTGCAGAGCGAAACGGGCGTGTTTCATACCGTCTGCAAAATGATAGGGGGTCTCTCCATCGGAATTGTTCCATGCTCAGGACATAAAGCCTTGATGAAAGTTGTTAGTTCTCGGTAGCCCTAATAGGGCATCCGGCAAGCTTCCCTTGCAAACTATAGGGTATAACATAGCCCTCCTACTGCCCCATTAGTGTGGGTGATACACCTTTTGTAGTCCAACCAGTTGTCCCCTCCCCTGTCCGACAATGTTTCAAACTCAACCCACCACGGTACCCTACGCGTAGGAAACTACGGCAGGAGTTCCGCTTGCAGCCCTTCTGGATTAGCCTCGATATGAGGATTTTATTCTTTCCTGTCTCTTCTTCATTATTTCCTAATCCGCGGTGGCGAGCGAAAATTTTTATAGGACAGTGATCTTAGTAGAACCCACCTCTACCTTTAATGAGTAGATGTTTCACCTCTAATCCCGTCTGGATTAGCCTCGATATGAGGATTTTTATTCTTTCCTATCTTTCTTCAATTTGCTTCCAAGCAAAAGGTTTCCGAGTGGGGTTTGGTGTGGCTGAAGTCTCTGTGGAGCGTAGGTTTTTTTTTAGTGTATTATCTCTAAACTATCAAGTCTTCCTTCTGGGTCAGCCTTCATCTGAAGGATTTTTCTTTCCTGTCCTTTCTTCAATTTCCTTAGAGCTTGAACCTGCTTGCTGCATTTCGCGGTATTTCCATCGTCCTGAGTGAGTTGATAGATGAATTCTATCTGTCACGAAACAATTTCCCCTCTTGGGAATGGGGGGATTTCCGGGATGTTGCGACCGGATTCAGCAGAATACAGAACGCTAAGTAGTCGGCGTTTCACCGACGAAGTCGTAGTCTCGAGCCGAACATTCCCGCACCCAATAAACCGATCGCTGCACCTCTTCCTGGCCACCTCATTGGGTAAGGCGAGTTGATAGACGACGTCTATCCATAGATCAGTCCTCCCTCGTCCAAGACGAACTGGGATCGGGGGCCGCAGATGGGATCTGATTTCTCAATAACTTAGGGTATAGTGTATGCCCGGCTTGAGAGTCTTGTGGGTCGTCCCCACGTTGGGCGCTTTGTGAGTGAATCTATTCCCTTTTAGTGTATATCCTGACATATGTCTCGTGTCAAAGCCCGGCTTGAGACTCTTATTTCCGTGGGTCGTCCCCACGCTGTAGCGTATTCCCCTTACGCTACCCTTTTCCTCCCTCCCCCCTCTTCGTTTCTCTTTTTCTTCTTGTACGGCTTCTCTGCCTTCTGTAGAGAAACCCCCATAATTTTCCCAGGATACCTAAGAAGGGGACTAAAGTTCATATCCTCGAGAAGTAGCCCTATGCTACTTATCCATGCAATAAAACTCCTGAAAAGAAAAGTTAGCTATCTTCGAGAAGTAGCTCTATGCTACTTCTCCATATTATAAAGAAAAAACCTGGAAGGAAAAGTTAGATATTTTCGAGAAGTAGCCCTATGCTACTTCTCCATATTATAAAGAAAAAACCTGGAAGGAAAAGTTAGATATTTTCGAGAAGTAGCCCTATGCTACTTCTCCATATTATAAAAATCCTGAAAAAAGAAAACATATTAAAATTCCTCCTGACGGCAACTCCGCAATTACATCGCGTTTCATCTATGCAGCGTAATTTATTCTTATCTGTATTAAAATTGATAAAACTTGGCATCGTCGCCCCATCGCCGGTACAAAATTCCATATCTTTTACCGTTTGTCACTGAAACTTCCAGTGCACAAACGGTGAAATATCACGCGATCAAATTTCAGAAAAATTTTCTGTCGCTAGAAGTTGCTGAGTGGCAACGAGCATATTATAAAACCCATGAGCACACACCCATACATGTGGCCAGCAGTACAGTCGCTAGCAATCGTTTGTGATTCGGGTTGTGTGCGGCTCGAATCGAAGGGAATGGTGGTTGCCGGCCGGTGGCTGATTCGGGGGAATTATCGGTTGATGTTGGCTGGAGGATGAGTTAGTCAGTGAGTGATAGGTGGTCAAGGAGTTAAGATGAGACTTATTATAAAGTTCGAAGAAAATGAGGATTATCAGTGAAATTTCGTGAATTAGTACTTACCTGAGCGGCATATAATGCTGAGTTTTTTTTTGCCTGGAATGTAAAATAAATCTAGGATTATTTTATTGTTAATTTAGTGCGCTATCAGAACTTACCTGAGCGGCATATAATTCTGAGTTTTTTTGCCTGGAATGTAATATAAATCTACGATTATTTTATTGTTAGTTTAGTGCGCTATTAGAACTTAACTGAGCGGGATATAATTCTGAGTTTTTTTGTCGGGAATTTAAAATAAATCTACGATTATTTTATTGTTAATTTAGTGTGTTATCAGAGCTTACCTGAGCGGCATATAATTCTGAGTTTTTTTGCCTGGAATGTAAAATAAATCTACGATTATTTTATTGTTAGTTTAGTGCGCTATTAGAACTTACCTGAGCGGGATATAATTCTGAGTTTTTTTGTCGGGAATTTAAAATAAATCTACGATTATTTTATTGTTAATTTAGTGTGTTATCAGAGCTTACCTGAGCGGCATATAATGCTGAGTTTTTTTTTAACTGGAATGTAAAATAAATCTACGATTATTTTATTGTTAATTTAGTGCGCTATTAGAACTTACCTGAGCGACATATAATGCTGAGTTTTTTTTTGTCTGGAATTTAAAATAAATCCACGATTATTTTATTATTAATTTAGTGCGTGAATTAGAACTTACCTGAGCGACATATAATGCTGAGTTTTTTTTGTCTGGAATTTAAAATAAATCTACGATTATTTTATTGTTAATTTAGTGCGCTATCAGAACTTACCTGAGCGGCATATAATTCTGAGTTTTTTTGTCTGGAATTTAAAATAAATCTACGATTATTTTATGGTTAATTTAGTGTGTTATCAGAACTTACCTGAGCGGCATATAATGCTGAGTTTTTTTTTTGCCTGGAATGTAAAATAAATCTACGATTATTTTAATATTAATTTAGTGCGTGAATTAGAACTTACCTGAGCGACATATAATGCTGAGTTTTTTTTGTCTGGAATTTAAAATAAATCTACGATTATTTTATTGTTAATTTAGTGCGCTATCAGAACTTACCTGAACGGCATATAATTCTGAGTTTTTTTGTCTGGAATTTAAAATAAATCTACGATTATTTTATGGTTAATTTAGTGTGTTATCAGAACTTACCTGAGCGGCATATAATGCTGAGTTTTTTTTTGCCTGGAATGTAAAATAAATCTACGATTATTTTAATATTAATTTAGTGCGTGAATTAGAACTTACCTGAGCGTCATATAATGCTGAGTTTTTTTTGTCTGTAATTTAAAATAAAGCTACGATTATTTTATTATTAATTTAGTGCGCTATCAGAACTTACCTGAGCGGCATATAATTCTGAGTTTTTTTGTCTGGAAGTTAAAATAAATCTACGTTTATTTTGTTATTAATTTGGTGTGTTATCAGAACTTCCCTGTGCAGCATATCATGATGAATTTTTCTAAAAGCCGAGATAAATCAACGTTTATTTTATTATTAGTTTGGTGCGTGAATTAGAAGTTACCTGAGTGGCAGACACTATTAGAAATAGTTCAGTTTGAATTCAGATTTTACCTGTGCGGCACATCGTTCTGAATTTTCCTACAAGCCAAGGTGGAATTCAAGTGTGATTTATATTAGCTCTGTGCGCATTCGTAACTTACTTGTGCTCATTATCGCATACAGACTTTGGGTTCCTCGTCACTCACTTCTTCCGAACAAACCTAGAAGGCTGCCAATCTGATTAAAATTATTTATATAACAAAAAAAAAAGAGGTCAATGTACCCAATTATAAAAACCAAAAAAAAAGAGGCCAATGAGCCCACAGTCCAATCAAGACGCCAGCTGTAAAAGGATATTCCGGGTGCACCCATCCAGCAAATGCTTAACGAATCAACGAGGGATCTCAGCAGTAGACCTCTGTCTGTCCAGGCGGGGGTTAAAGGTTCAGTTTAATATACAATATTCGTCGAAACAAATTGACTTTCTTTTTAGTGAAATATTTATTAGACTTCAAAATTTTTTTTTTGTTTTCATTATTACTTTGGAAGTTCAGATAACTTTGTTGGTAGATCATAAGTGTATCTAGTAGGGAGTAGGTTTAGGCTAAGAACATCCCGAATGTAAAGAGGAAGTGAATAACGAGACACTCAAACCTGAGGAATATTAAATGGTGGTCTCATTGAATGCTACTTAGGCTCATAACTTGTTTTCTTTTTTTTTTAGTTTTTTCTTGGTTTTCAGATTGGAGAGGTTGATGTGCCCTATTAGTTTCCCCTTGTGTTTGCTCCGTTTTGCATTTAGTCTACTGGTAACGTTGGTAAACAGCAGCATGAGCGAGTAGACCACTGAGGGAGATGGGGTGGCGGTTCGACGGGAGAGACGTGCCTCCCTGATATGTATACACAAGATGGGTCTAAGCATTTCGATACGGCTTTGGAGGCTTAGCCAGGGTGGATGGGGGAGATTGGGCCCAACATTACCCAAAGCCGGGGCCTCAATAACATCAGGGACCCCTCTCAGCTCTCTCACTCTCTCTCAATCGTCCATTGGCCAGCGTTGTAAGCTCTCCGGGTGAATCAGCACTTGTTCGGCGTTGCTGAGGTCTTCTATTCTCCTTCTTTTTGCAGCATATTAAATAAAATCAATTTTCTTCTTTTTAGGCTTTCAGGTTCCACCATGAGAAGGAAGCCTGCATTAGATCTTTTCTTTTATTGTCCGTCTGTCCGTCTGCAGTCACACATTCAAGTGGTTTTTTTTATTGTCCGTCTGTCTGTCCGGTCAAACATTTTACTTCTCTATGCACAGCTTTACAAGCATAGAAGGGATGCGGGTGGCAAGAACCACCCCAAGCCGGCTGATCGCTAGCGGCATACTCGCTGTGCAGCCACCCACACATATCCTGGATATGATTTTGTAACAAAAGGGTGTCGGATGCAGTATGTATCTACATTCAGGTACAAGTGAATGTAGGTATATCTGTCGGCTGACAAGCTCTTCGTTACAGTAATTCACCGGTCTGTCGTACGCTGCTTAACCTTTTCTTTAAAATCGTCTCGATTTTTTTCTCTGATGGGTGACAGGCATGTATCTTCTGAACTGTATCCCTTCAAACCTATGTTCGCAACTTCTATATTCCCGTAATACTGCCGAATAGTGGTCTTGGTATTTCTTGCGCTTCTTTTGTACTTCTTATGGAAATTTTTTTTACTAATACAGTCTATTACAGGCCAGTCTTTGGGGAATTCCATTCCGAATATACCATCAACCGGTATGGAGTCCGTGTCATATATAACATTGAATTCGCAGTCTTGTTCGTCAACATCCACTCGTAACTTGGCCCTGAAAGACCCTAGTGAATTTCTTTGAGCTCCAAATAATCCACCTATTGTAATTGATCGCTGGGGTTGGATAACAGTGTTTCTCTTTATTCGATTAGCCTTAATTAAATTATAATTAAAAATTATTATTAAATTATAATTATATTATATGTATACACTACAAGGGTTAACTTACCTTCTTGCGGTATATCTGATTCTAATGTGATGCTGCAATTACTTACTCAACTTGATTCTACATGTATATTTTTCTCAGTAGCGCTTATATTTACTGGATTGGCTAATTGAAGGCAGCTGGGGGGAAATCTCCCAGCTGCCAATCCCCATTTCCCTGCTGGCTTCCTTGCTCTGCCAAATATTTCTCGAGACAGATATCTGTGTAATGGTCACAGGTACGGCAGAATTGGCAATAAAGGACATTCGGAACCGTACTGCTAGACTCACTTCGATTGCTTGCTGAGGCCGCGAACCGGACCTGTTGCTTCTTACATACCGACGCCTCATATCCATATTTACTCCACTTACTACAATGAGAAGGTTGTCTCCCTAGCCTACAATATTTAGCTATGTGCCCCTATTTCCCACACTTATAGCACTGAATTGGTCTCGGCTGCAGGGTCTCGGTGGGAATCCTCCATAATTTCTTGATTGAGTTGGCTCCAGGCTCAGTGCAAAAGATCTTTGTGGCCATCTCTGCGCATCTCCATTGAAATTATTCATGTTCCGTCCTTCCTACACATTCGCTTAAGTTCAATGCTGATCCCCATACCATACTCCGGGCTCTCTACCTTTTAATCTTCGGGCGTCTCTTTCAAAATATATGGCTTCTCCTCTTACCTCTTCTATTGACTCAAATTTCCGTCCAGTTAAATACACTCGGGTACATATACCCGCTTTGAAAGTTGCTACTGCATCCGCCTCTAGCTCAGCTAGCAACTCTTCATCTTTACCCGGATATTTAGTCGACACCGCTGATTTAATCTGTTCTTACCAGAGACCTAAATAATGATGATTTTTCATTTCTTCTGTAAAAAAATCATTTAACAAGGGATATGAAAAGCCGGTCGGGGATGAATTATATGCACATAATCTGGCATCTACTTTCATTATGCGATAGAATTCTAAAATATTATTAATTAAAAAAAAATCAACTCGTAATAAATATTTCTGAGTTTTAATTTTGAAATCACTAATAAGCCTTACATCTGAGTTTTACGCCATTCACTCAAGAATAAAACTCACATCTAAGTTTTTCGTTTTAAAATCATGAATATTCATCAGACTACTTGAGTTTTATTTTTTTCGCTCAAAAATAAAACTCAGGTCTGATTTTTAAAATTTGGAATCAGAAATAATCATTATCGGTTGAGTTTTATTTTGTCGATCAAAAATAAAACTCAGAAGAGTATTCCAGGCACAAATTGTGTTAAATATTATTACTAACTTTGGTTTTCGGTACTTCTTGTGTAGTAGAATATATTGATAATCTTCATAATTTTTCAGCCTTTTTTTAATGATGTTATAAGCCTTTTGTTAAGATTTATGCATGTAAGAACGCTTCTCATCACAATTGTGGGAGAACGTAGCAATGTGAAGAGTTGGAATTTTTTTAGAGAACTCAGAATATAACTTTAGGCATCTAGTTTGAATATGCATAAAACCGGATGAGGGAAGCCTCCTCTTCCATATTTGAGGGGGGTTAGAAATTTTAAAATCTGTAAATGTGAAGGAATTTTTTTCATAATAGGAGCCTTCCTTTTCTATTATGTCATTGTTTTGTGTAATAATATTATTCCTATTATTTAGTGGATGTTCTGTTGCGTCTTCAGGAAATGCAAACAAAAAATATATAGATAAAATACGAACATTTTATAAATTTCTATTTAATTTAACGAAACACAATTTTCTCAAATTTGCGTCTGACAAGTTATATCTCAGATCACTAGGAATTAACTTCAGCGCAGAAAACGCTCTTTCTACGCTGACTTGTGTGTCTGGAACACCATGCAAAATCAGTGCTATTCTATATAAGAAGGAAGTCTTATGTTTGTTGCCTTCCCAATAGTACAATAGTTTCGAATCTATGTCAGCTCGCTTTTCTTTGTATGACTCGATTTCTTTCCTTGCTGCAATCACCTCATAACTCAAAGTCAACTTCTGAGGATGAATCAACGTCTAATTCAATAATAGATTGCCCTAAAAGAGAAGTACAACTTTGAACAGAAGATGTATGGGCATGGTAGTTCGTTATTAAATTGGTGCTAGAATAATTAAATATTACATTAGTAATATAATAAACCAGCCTCGCTTTGCGCTAACATCAGACAGAGCTATATTCTCTGTGAGTAACGGATCCTGCTATTCTGTCAGCCCAGAGGTGGGTGAAGTGAAGGTGTTGCGAGGTGGTAACCGCTGTTCGGATGGCTTGACACTGATTAGTGGGCTAAAAGCTGGTCCCAGCCCAAAACAAGGTGGAACAGCATACGCCGAGGGCTGCATGGCTGAGGGGGTGCTCATTCGATAGTATGCGAACTCTGGATACCAGGCGACCTCCAGTTTTAATTAGCCTTCCTGGGGTAATGCGGATCTCTGCCGTGGGTGGCAGTCTTTCTCCGCTACTCGTGGGACCAAAAATGAATAATATTTTTGACGATGGTAGATCCACTTCAAGTAAGTGTGTTGGTAATCCACGAATGCCTCAGGAATCGGGGAATTTTATCCCTGAGATCTCGGCATCCATGGAAAATCTCCTCCTGCAGGGGAGCTCGGCTGATGAGGGGGGTGGGACTCCTATGGAGATCACTCATTCTCCTCAAGCGGCAGAGCGACTCAACTCGGGCGGGCTAGCTAATGTTGTAACCTCAGAGTCGAAAGACGCTGATGGTGGCAATCGAAGCGGGACCTTCCGTCGCAGGAGAGTAGGCAAAGCTGAGAGGAAGAAAAGGAGAAGATCTAGGGAGATGGCTAGTGCCGTCCCTGGGCTTTCTCCTTGTCTCTCTTCGCAGGTGGTCAGTGGTTCGGCTGGGCAGGCAGGGGAAAGTGGTGGTGAGCCTCCTAACGTCGGTAAGCTGAGCCCTGCGAAGAAGTATAGATCCCGTGCGGAAAAAAGGAGAAGGAAGAGGGAGAAAGCGGGAGAGAGCACCTTTCCTGGTCTTGACCTTTATACCTAGCCTCCCACCGATATTGCTGCTAGCGTTGCTGGTGATGTGGGTGTAACGACCCATAGAAGCAAGCGCGTTAGATCAGACGGATCTGGCGAGTAGGAGGCTAACAGTAACAAGCTGAAGAAGAAGTCTGCTGGGGGAACCTCAGCGGACACCTCCCAATGCTCAACAGACGGGGCGTCACCCTTTAGAAGGGGTTCCTGGGTCATCCTGGAGCCTCCAACGAAGGAGGAGAGTCAGCCTGGGTCTACCGTGCCTGAGCACGCGGGGGGACGTAAAGCGACCGGCTTTTCGCAGGCTACTAGGCAGGCTCTTCGTGTGGCCGTGTGCGCGAGCGACTCAGATACCCCTCTAACCAAATTACTGCCTTTCAGGGCGGTATATGGGATGCGATCGGCAGTCAATCAGTTGTAGCACCAGTGTTCGGCGGATTCTCTGTGTCCATCTGGCTCAATTGTGAGGACGAGAGTTTGCTGAACTGGCTGAGGCGGGCGGTTGATGACCTGAGGGTGGTTGATGGAACTCGCTTCGTTTTAAAGCAGGCGAGTGAAGTCGATCCTCTCATCCGCCTGAGGGTTTGGATCCCTGATAATACCGGCCACAGTCGGGATGTCGGGGAAATCCTCAGGCAGCTCGAGATCCAAAATCCGGTTTTTCACAGGACGGAGGGCTCCAAGAACCCGAAAGGGGAAAATGGGACCTTATTGATCCTGGGGATTCACAAGAAGGCTGCTGAGGCGCTGGAGGGGATTTCGATGTGGCGCATCTTCACCTGGGCAAGGTTAAATTCTCTTTGCTCACGAAGAAGACAGGCGTAGGGAAGTAATCCATATGACTGGTTTTCTCTTCACCCAGATCAACCTGCAGCACAGTAAGGCGGCGTCTGCTTTGTTAGCACGTAGCCTGGCTGACTTGCGTCCAAAACCTCAACAACAAAAGGTGGTGCTTGTGCAGTAGCCTTGGGTCTGGAAAGACCCAAGGCGCGAAAATCCACCACGTGTTCTACTCCTCGAGCTTGTGTTGTTGCTACAAAAGACGTTGCGGTCACCAGTAAGCTCATTTGTGCGATAGGGAGACTACATCGATCAAGCTCTCCTTTAAGAAGAATGGAGTCAGTAGGGAACTCCTTATTGTCTCAGCATATCTGACGTATGACTCAGCTGCTCGCACATTAACCATCGGGGTGAGCAACTACTGAAGTTTATTACTTCAGCGGGCCTGGTTCTGCTAAATCAGGGCAACGAACCAACCTTTGCTACCAGCCGAAGACAAGAAGTCATCAATGTGACTTTAGCATCCTTTGAAGCTTTTCCCTGTTTTCCGACTGGAGGGTTTCACGAGAGGAGTCTCTCTCTGATCACCGCTACATTGAGTTCTGTATGGGTGCGGACCCATTGAGGTGGACCCGTACAGGAATCCGAAGCGGACTGATTGGGGGAGATACCATAGGGAGCTGGTTTCCACGCTCGACTCTCCGGCTGAGAGAATCAGAAGTGTTGCCGCCTTGGAAAAGCCGGTAAGAAGGCTGCAGTCCGCTGTGACTGCGGCTTTCGAGGCTTCCTGTCCCATTAGCACGGACATTGGACGGAAACCTATGCCGTGGTGGAACGGCAGTCTTAGTGTACTCCGTAAGGCTTCCAGAAGGATCTTCATGCATGGTGCTGGCCCCATACATCGACTCAATTTTCAGGGCATGTATCGCTTTTGGATATGTCCCTGAGATGTGGAGGAAGGTGAGGGTTGCCTTCGTTCCGAAGCCTGTTAAGGCTTCCTACATGGACACGAAGAATTTTCGAACCATAAACCTCTCCTCATGTTTTCGAAATACCTGGAGAGGCTGGTAGACGAATATATTAAGGGAGTACCCTTAACGGCCTCTCCGTTAAATACTTCACAGCACGCTTACCAGGGGGGCCGATCTACGGAGACGGCTCTCCACTCAATGGTAACTGTCATTGAGCGGGGACTGGATCGTGAACTCTTTTCCTTGGGAGCCTTTCTCGACATCGAGGGGGCTTTGGACAAGGCCACCCCCGTGTCGCTATGTGAGACAGCTTGTCGACATGGTGTTGACCGCACTGTTGTGCGATGGATCGACCAAATGTTAAGATGACGATGCTTAACACTGGATGTAGGAGGCCGAACCTCTCTCAGTGTGCTGGTGGAGAGAGGCTGCGCGCAAGGCGGCGTGTTAGCCCCAGTACTCTGGTATATGTTGGTTGACTCCCTCATCACGGTACTGAAAAATGTGGGATTCTCATGAGAAGAGTATGCGGATGACATCCCTCTGCTCATTCCCAGGCATAGCATGGCTGCTGCCTGTGCATTCATGCAACAAGGCCTCAATATTGTTGAGGAATGGTGTACCGGTCATGATATGACAGTGAACCCAAAAAAGTGCAGCTTGGTGCTCTTCTCCAGAAGACGTAAGCTACGGTACTATGATCTTCCAAGCTTTTTGGACACACTCTGCAACTCTCTCCTCATGTCAAGCACCTTGGAGTCTTTCTTGACTCGAAGCTGACATGGGGATTGCACGTTGAGGATAAAGTTAATGCGGCTATGAGGGTCTTCGCTCAATGCAGGAGAACTTTTGGCGTCACATGGGGCATGAGACCGAGGGTTGTGCGTTGGATGTACACCTGGATCGTTAGACCCATGCTCACATATGCCTCCTGTGTATGGTGGCCGAAGACGCTTGTGGGGACTGCGATCCGGAAGCTGGCGGGCCTGCAAAGGCTTGCCTGCTTGGGAATTACGGGATCCATGCGATATACGGCTACTCTTGCGACCCTTGAGGCCCTACTCAATCTGCCACCCCTGGATCTTATCATTCAGGCAGAGGCCAAAAGGGCCGTGTGCAGATTACGCTTATGGGGATGTCGGGA
This sequence comes from Dioctria linearis, assembly GCA_963930735.1. NCBI lineage: Eukaryota > Metazoa > Arthropoda > Insecta > Diptera > Asilidae > Dioctria > Dioctria linearis. The sequence goes on along the minus strand of OZ005743.1, from coordinate 59,615,946 downwards.
GGACGGTTGGACTGGCTCTTCTCATTGCTCTATAGCGTATCGGCTGGACTTGGAAAACCCTCTGGCCGGTATGCCACGGGATGCTATGGTACCTGAGCTTCGTTTCGGGCGTCGCTTCTATGTAAGCTTTCCTGAAAGGGAATCGTGGATTGAGGGAGGTGCCTTATCTTGCCTTCCCCGGTCTGCTCTAAAAATCTTCACGGACGGTTCTCTCATTAACGAGGGACCTGGGGTGGGTGTCTACTTTCCTGAGTCTGAGTTTGGAATGGAGTACTCACTTGGAAAATGCACCACTGTCTTCCAGGCTGAAGTCTTCGCCATATCAATGGCAGTGAAGTTAGCCCTTGATATGCAAATCAAGGGGAAAGATATCGCTATCGTTTCGGATAGTCAGGCAGCCTTGATGGCTCTGAATGGCTCTCGGATAACGTCTAAGTTACTGGGGGACTGCAGGTCGTCAGTGGATAAGTTGTGTTTTCACAACAAAGTGTCCCTCCTGTGGGTTGCTGGTCACATGGGGATCATGGGGAATGAAAGAGCTGACCTTTTAGCTTAGGCCGGCTCCGATTCTCCGTTCCTCAGAACGCAGCCTGCCGTAGACGTTGCCACCTCGAGTATCGTGTCTCTCATCAAAGCGGATGTTTATAGGAAACATCAGCAAAGATGGGAGAACCTGAGTGCTTATAGGTGTACAAAACTGTTTCTTAATTGGCCCAATGGGAATATCTCAGATTTTCTCATGGGGACCGGAACGAAACAATGTAGAACCGTGGTTGGCATCATCAGCGGCCACAGCTCACTTCACGCTCATCTTACAAGGACGGCAGATGTTGACAGCCCTGAGTATCTGTCCTGCATTTAGGGATAGCCTGAGACAACCGAACACTTTTTGTGTGATTGCCTTCGCCCGGAGCAGACTGGATACTCTAGGGTCCCCCATTCTATCTGTGGATGAGCTGAAACATCTTCCTTACTAAGACCTGATGCGCTTCATTAAGAGGACAGGAAGGTTTTGGTGAATGGGATTCAGGGTAGTACAATGGGCCGCTATGGCCTCCGTGCTTGGGATGGGTTCCTCCTGTTCCCCTGTTTTCAAAAAAAAAAATATATATATATATATATAATAAACCAAGTATTATACATATGTAGGTGTTCAAAAAGATTCCATTATACGTATACATATAATCCATATTACATGTGCTCACGTTATTATTGAATATAACAATCATTCCACATAAAACTGATCATCTCCGATTTGGATGAAACTTTCACAGTTTGTAGAGAATGCCAAAATGAATGTTAATACTTTGATAGCAGCACAGAGCGATGTGAATTGTTGAAAATGATGCTTCATCGTTAAATCACGAAATCTCTAATTCCCTAGCGAGAAGAAAATATGAGTGTGTTATTTTGGTATTACTTACAAACTGTGAAAGTCTCATCCAAATCGGAGATGGTCGGGTTTCGTGTGGAACGACTAATACAAATATGAAGATATCAATCCTGGAAGCCCAAATCGGTAAAATTCTAGTTTTATTAAAGTATGTACGAACATATATGAATATGTTACAAGCTGTTACGCGGACCTCGAAATGGCGTAACTTCGGCTCCTAAACCCTTTTCGCTACTAGTGGAGATGGGATGGGTTAAAACAAAGGTCCTTTGGGCGCCACGTGATTTTGTTTTTCATAACGAGTTAAATCACGAAACTCACATCGGCAAGACAAAAAAGTAGGGTGCAGTATGCATAACGTTATAAAGATTTAATGTTTAGCAGAATTAGTACAATCGCGCTTATGAATGAAATATACGTATTGTAAATTAATTGCTAAGTATTTTTAATTGCAAAATATGCGTAAGTTCTCATTCGTATTTCTAAATTTACATATAATTTAATAAAAAAAAGGTACTTAGCTATGTCTTCCAGCATAGCTGGAACCCCTAGCGGGATGAAAAATGGTTCATGTTAAATGTTCCGTTTTTTTTCTCTCTCGCACGTTCCCGTCAGCCCTCCTTTTGTCCGGTATTCAGTACTCCCGCCTTTTCTACTCACTATCTTCCTTAATTTTTTTGAATTTTAATTATTTTAAATTTTAATTATTAAAAGGCCTATTCAACCACTTTTGCTGTGAATGTCCTTTCTTCCTGTGTTTTAATTTAATTTTTTTTTTCTGAACTTGACTACTTGGCGATCCGCCCGGGAGACAGAGAAGCTCTATCGTCTTCCATCACTCAATCCCCCTCATCGACAAGATTCGATATCGAAATCAGCCACTGAACGTTAGAAAACTTATCGATTCTCACGATTTTGGATGGATGGCGTTCCGAATTAATTATGGCAAATTAGAGCATAAGGCGGAGACTTTTGTTTTACCCAGAGGCTAATTTAATTGGTCTATAATTTTTCGCTTTAGGAAACCTGCGAAGAAGTATCTATCGCGCACCAATTTAATATGAATAATAGCACGTAGAACTAGGAGCTCCATATTATGCAGTCAGACCTATGAAGAAAAGTGAATTTGACCCAAATAAACTAACTCAATTCATTCTGTAAATTCAATGAAGTTACTAACTATAGACAATTAAAGAATAAGATAACTTCTGTCTTAACAACTATTCCTACATACTTATTTGTAAATTACATATGAAGCTCTGTGTTCTGCAATCCGTATTTCGTAACGAAGCTACCAGATGGAAGCCAATGATATTGAATGCTTTTTCTGTTAGGGGCCTGTTCCAACCCAACTCTTCATTTTCGCCCTCGTCCTTTTATTAAAATTGTAGCTATTATAAAGTTTACATGTAGGTAACGCTATAACTTATGATAATTATTTTGCTTTGCTCGATATTTATCATGAGCAACAAAACAAAGCAAGCCCTTTTGTAAGTATTGATTAACTCTCGAGACAAAAGGAAGAATTAACTTGTATACTTGTGCAGAGCTTTCTAGGTGTGACATCGCTAGCTAGTATAAAAAGACGAAGCTGAAGACATAGATTAGGATAGGGCCGAAATATTCAAGGTAACAAATAAAGGAGCTATCGCGGTTTTGGTATAATACAATTAAAGTCAGATATAATTAGTTTTATAATATAAATACGACATTACAATGGAAAAATCTTTGTCCCTAGAACTAAGAAAATATTGAAATCTTCTAATGTTCCTTTTTTTAAGATAGCATCCTTGAAACAATGCCTTTCAATTGCTTTTTTTCAGAACCTTCTTCTCCTTCCCTACCAAACGGCGAAGCCTTGGATCTAGAAACAGACAGAAATCATAGTTTCATTCTCCAGTAATGAGGGTCTCCTACGCTCTAAATATTGCAGTATCCTGTTTTATGCAAATCACCACAATCAGCATGTCACGGCATGCCGCCAAATATATTAGATTCTACCCTATAGAACATAGTAAGATTGAGGATAACGCACTACACAAACGAATACTTTTGATACTCTAGGTGAAATCCCAAAGGGTATACTAAGGTTGTCATTCCGTTTTAGAGTAAGCTGGATTGCACACGAACGCAGAATGTTAAAGGTTATTTCGATTTTTGCATGTCCCTCTGATTGTCGGTCTGTATGTGCGTCCGTCTGTCTGTCTGTCTGTCCTCTGTCTGTCTGTCTGTCTGTCTGTCTGTCTGTCTGTCTATCTGTCTGTTCATCCTCGCGATAACTCGAGAACGCGGTCACTTAGATAGCTGAAATTTCGTGTTGTGTATGGCTTTTAAGGAATTTGTAGATTTCAGTTCGGACCAACCGGGCGACCCTTGCTGAGCGTAGACGTAGTGGCCTGAAATTTTTTACACGGCGTTTTCATAAAAATAGTAAATACATTTTGAAAAATATACTACACCGGGCAAGCCTTTCTTGGTGTGTCCATACAAAAATTTATGTTTTTACGTGTACTGTATGAATAAGAAGGATTAGTCACGTTTCTATTTTAGGGAATACTTCTTCAGAATATGAAATTCTACGAAAATGGTCAGGATAATTTTCACTGCCCGACGATTCATTCTAGAAATAAAAATCCACTTTAACAATCAAACTTGCACAGAGGGGTGACCATACGAAATTACATACAGGCATTCATCTGGGTAGCATAAAAATTGGTCTTATAGCAATTCTAGCTTTTCCATGTATTTCTTTTTTATCTAGTGATTAAAAAAACAATAAGATAATAGAAAAAGAAGGCTGCAGGAAACCATTATGAAAAAAATTCCTTCACATTTACAGATTTTAAAATTTCTAACCCCCCTCAAATATGGACGGGGAGGCTCCCCTCATCCGATTTTGCGCATATTCAAACTAGATACCTAAAGTCACATTCTGAGTTCTCTAAAAAAATTCCAACTCTTCGCATTGCTACGTTCTCCCGCAATTGTGATGAGAAGCGTTCTTACATGCATAAGCATTAACAAAAGGCTTATAACATCATTAAAAAAAAGCTGAAAAATTATGATAATTATCAGTGTATTCTACTACCCAAGAAGTACCAAAAACCAGAGTTAGTAATAATATTCAACATAATTTGGGCCTAGAATACTGTTTTGAGTTTTATTTTTGATCGACAAAATAAAACTGAACCGATAATGATTATTTCTGATTCCAAATTTTAAAAATCAGACCTGAGTTTTATTTTTGAGCGAAAAAAATAAAACTCAAGTCTGATGATTATTCATGATTTTAAAACGAAAAATTTAGATGTGAGTGAATGGCGTAAAACTCAGTTGTAATGATTATTAGTGATTTCAAAATTAAAACTCAAATTTTAATTTTTACTGGTGATTGGAAAAGTAAAATTTGAATGATGATGATTAAATCGTAATTTTTACTATTTTGATCGTAATGATTACGGTCCCTGATTCTAACAGTCCCTTCATTCTATCTCGCACACTTTCTACTATTTCGTTTGTTTCTGCTACATCCTTTTGCTTCGTAACCAATTCCGCGTCTCTCGACCCTGTACTTACCTTGTTCTCTTTCCTCTGTTCCCAAAATATCAGTTTCCTTGGGTTGTATCCCTTATCCGTTCCTGATTTGCTCACCTCATGTTGCAGTTTTTCCGATGATAATCGCGCAATTCCCAACTCCTGCTCTAAATTTGCTGCCATTTATTCTGCTTCCTGTAAATGTAAGCTCAGCGAATCTATTAACCCTTATTATTGTATTTTCTTCCTGCTTTTCTTGCACCACTCGCTCTCTCAAATCTTCCTGCTTTTGAATAACTTTCAACGTTATGGCCACCAATCAGTACAATATTTCACCCTTTTACTTCCTTCAGTGTTCGAATAAAATTCTTCTAACAAATTCCTTGCTTCTTCACTGTTTAGCCGTCTTCGCAGTTCTCCTTTGAGTCGTTCCCCAATGTATTGCCAGTCTTTTACGTACCCCACTAGCCGTGTCTGTACTTCCTTCAACTCCTGCCTCCTGCTTTCTAGCTCTTTCTCTTGGGCCTGGAATTGAAGTAGTTCTTCTCTTGTGAGAACGTTACTTCTCCCTACTGACATTTACACTAATTATTGTACACTAATACAGCATTTTCACTGTAACTTTTACTTAAGACTTAGTGTGACAACCGAAAAATTTAACTCATTCAAACTGGAGACGACACTTCAACAAAGCTCATGAACTCTATTTAAAAAGGCGATCACAAAAGAGCACGCGGAGTATTCAATAATCATATAACATTGGACTCTTAACGGTGAATGATACCACCCACTTATCCAACTTATATATTCTCTTTTTTTTTATAATATTCACGACTACGATCAACGTTTCTACATAAATGTGACATTGAAAACTATTTAAAGGAAAAGAGCGCCTTAAGGCTATTAACTTCTTATCATATCATAACCACTTAAAGATTTCGCATTCTAATGCCTCACTTTAACTCACGCATACATAACTTAAATAAAAATATAATAAAAAAAATATTTTGTTGATAGGTACCTGAAAAAATAAATTAACCCACTTACTTAACAAACAAAAGAACAAGACTAATATTACACGCACAAAAAAAAAACAACTCAAGAGATTTAAAACGCTTCTTTCCCTATAAATTTTTGTAATCCTCAGAACCAATTACACTTGTTCAAAAATCTTCGTATAACCTACATATGTATATAACCTTTACTCTTACTCTATTCAAATATATTTCCTTATTTTCTAAAAAAAAATTTAGGCAGAATAAAAAAATATATATATATATGTATATATGTATAAAATAAAAAAAAAATCCAATACCTTTCTTATTATTCCTTATCTTTTTCTCTCTCTTTTTCCCGGCTGTGCCAAATGTCGTGTCCCTAAGCAATTAAAAACTTCTTTAAATTACACCTTTTTATTTTAAATTACTGTTATCACTATTGTTCCGACCGCTTTCTAATTGAAACCAGAACTGACCAGACCAATTTAGTTGTGCACCACGAAAACTTGCACACGGAACTCGGAAATAGAATCTGTAATTATTATGATGCGGTAATTTTTGCTTGGGCGATTTCTGTTGGATGAGGTATCTTTGGATCCATTGGATGTTCTTCTGTGGATTTCGCCGATGCCCTTTTGCACTTAGTGATGAACTTCATGCAATATGCTACGATTCATTGCAATTTGGCAAAGCTGGAGAATTTTCCAAACAAATCATCGATGTTTGAATGAGCTGTTTTGAAATGAGTTACTCGTCTTTGTTCTTTAACTGGAATTGGTTTAGCTTTCGGTCAATTATTTTCACTGTCCTGCAGCCAATGAGGTCCATGCCACCATAACTCATGATCAATCAATAAGGAAGACTTAGTTCCTCTGGAATTGCAGTCGGCGGTATTGTCAGCATACTTTACGTGATGCCATGCCTTAATGTCGATTAAGCTCTGAATTTCGGCTACCTTATTAGCCACATATGTCTAATACTTATTAGGGTGACTACGAATCCAAGCTAATACAATAGAAGATTCTGTCCACACAAACGTGGGAGCTTGCTCGAATTGTAGATCTGTTTTAACGCGATTGATGTTTCGTGCCAAGAGTACTGCACCGCAAAATTCAAGATGCTACCTTCGACTTTGCCATGAGTAAGTTAACTTGAACACCTCCTTCGTCATCAACAGCTCTAATGTAAACGGCAGCAGAATACGCTTGATTAGCAGCATCTGAGAATCCGTGAATTTGGCAGGTGGATAAGTTACTTGTAGTATGTAACCAACGTGGTATGTTGATGCTACTAATGTAATTTAATTCTGTCTTAAATTCGTGCCACTGCTTATCATTGGGTGTCGGTGTTGGTTCATCCCATGAACATCTTGCAAGCCATAAAGCTTGCATCAAGATTTTAGCAGTAATTATAATGGGCGATATCCCGGTAAGTGGATCGAAAAGCGTCGCAATTTCTGAAGGCATAGACCACTTTGTACAGAGGCAATCTGCTCTCTTCCTATATTGTAGAGTGAAGCAATCAGCTCCTGGCTACCAATGAATGCCTAAAGTATTTACAAATTCATCGCTTGCGAATCGCAAAGAAAGTTCAACTTCTCTGTATGGTTCGGGGATCCTAGATAGTAAATCTGAAGAATTGCTAACCCATTTCCTCAAATTATACCCACCGGAAGATAACATATTGATGAGTTGATCTTGTATTTGGAAGCCTTCTTCCTTTGTATCTGAGCCTGTAAGAAGGTCATCAACACAAAAGTCACGAGACGCTATCTTCGCAACTTCGGGGAATTTGTCAGCTTCATCAATGGCTAGTTGATTGAGCGTTTTTATTGCGAAATAGGGGACTAGCGTGTTGGCAAAAGTTACAGTGGTTAATTTGTAATCCTTAATAGGTTCATTTTGATTATTCCTCCAAAGTATTCTTTGATAGGTTTGAACTGGAGGTTGTACCTTTATTATCCTGTACATTTTCTCTATTTCAGCAGACATAGCGAATTTGTATTTTCGCTATCTGAGGATGATGGGGAAGAGTTCAGACTGCAGTACTGGACCCGTATGCAGCTCTTCGTGTAGACTTTTTCCATTAGTCGTTTTAGCCGAAGAATCAAACACCACGCGAACCGTTGTGGTGGTGCTATCTTTAATAACATCATGGTGAGGAAAATAGTAGCTTTGTTCATTGCTTACTATATCATTAGCCACTTTCATGTGACCTAATGTCTTATAGTATCTTCAGTGGTGATGCCTTACCGCGTTTATTATTTTGCTGCTGCGTATTGAATTTCTTCTTGATTTCATTTATCTCAATTTGATTAAATATAGCATCGTCTTTTTCGAGTGCTAATTCTTTAATATAAATCTCGTCTTTGTATCAGCTTTTTCATTATGTAACCAGATTGAAGTATAGGATTATCGCTGTACTGAACGGTTACCCCTTATCTTTCGCATTCTTTTGTGCGCACGCTATATCGAATTGTATCTTCTTAATATTTCTTATGGCGGAGATGTATGTGCATTCCCATAGCTAGAATTGGCCTGATTCAATACTGTCTCTTTTTTTCCATTCCGTTTTGCTGCGTTTTCAACATATTGCGTGTATAATGTTTATTTCATTTGGTATCATTGGTCTATTTTTATTCTTGACGGGGCATCTGCGTTTGTGTTTATTTTTTCCTGTTTGTACACAATTTCAAGATCATACATAATCATCATTGTTGAAATATTCTTGTTGCAAAAGATTGTTTAATCTGAGTTGTAACACTTACCGGCTGTATCGATACCTTTGATTGAGCTGACATATTGGTCGGCTAACTAGGTCTTCTTTCAATTGTATTTAGTTCTTTGATTATTTGGGTATTTTATTCGAGAAATCCTGAACTTGCATGCTATAAATGGTATAATTTCTGCGACGTATCGTTTGTTTTGAAAGCTGGCGTGAGCGCTTTTTCATTATATGTTCGCCGTTCACTTAAAGTTGAACGTTGAATTTCAGTGAGTCCTTCCCCGTTCTCCGAATTTTGAATGGTTATTCATCTACATCAGCGATTCTGATTTCCTGTTTGTGGAAGTCAGTTTGACAAGCTGCATTTTCTTAGTGAACTTTATGATGTAATACCATATCATGGGACTCATTTTTATATAATTCACCGACCGTGTCTGGCATGCGGAATCATACTGTTTACTAGTGTTTGTTTGCGCAGTTGTCATCGTTGTCGGAATATGAGTTTTAACTATTGCCTGCATTGTTCTTCTTATGGTCAGTCATCCTATTAATCTGTCGCTATTGCTTAACGACCTTTTTTCATGATTATTTTCGGTCTTTATCTTTTTATGTTTGCTGTTTATTTTGTCATCCTTTGCCTGGTTTTCTGGTGAACTTTGATTTTCAATGGCATCCGAGTTTCTTCGTGGCGTATCCGTTTGATGATTTGTCAACATTTTGAAATTCAATTTACATTTAAGCTTATTTAGTGATAAGTGACTTCTTATAAATTTTTCTTTATATTTGTCTAGCAGTTCGTCTGCTTGTTTCCCTTTATTTTGTGTTTCATTTTTTATACCCCAGAGAAATCTCAAAATACATATTTAAAAAAAACTTGTATTAAGGTGCGTGTTCGCTTAAACAAACGCAAACACATGTGCTCGCACGTTTGAAATAGAAATTTTGTAGTGTGTACGTTCAAAATATTTCCAACGATGCCTCGACCAGATGTAAGGAAGACCTAAATTTTTTCTTAGAAATTTACTGCAATTTTTGTTTTAGAAATTTTATTGCACACCATACGCAAGCAAACTCAATATCAATATCTTAAGTGTATATGTCTCATCACACAGATGTGTTTGCATTTGCATGTGTTCCAATGAAGTTGGAAATTCGCGGCACATGTACTACGCATATTGTTCGTTCTAGCTTGCAATTGCGTACACACTTTTCACATTTTTTCGCCGCGGAATGAACAAATTCTTTGGAAATGTGCATTTGAGACGGAACATGAGCACAGGGTATAAAACAGATTCGTTTGCATTTGCAACACGTACACATTTAATCAAAAACAAGAGTTCAAACACATGTGTTTGCGTTTGTTTGCTCAGTGTGTACCTGTGGACGCTGGATGACAATACGTCTTCGAGTCCACTTGCGTCTATCTGGATCCACCAGCCGTTGATAACTCGGGAACTCTATGCTATGGGCAAAGCCTGTGGAAATTTGTCTAGGTGATAGCTCGATCAGAGAAGGTATACTTCCAGTTGACGGAGCAGGCCTGTGCGTTTAATCTGTACTCGTGGCTGCCCGACTCGGGCTGTCCAGGGTCAATAGTAGGGTCAGATAGTCCTGTATGGAGAGACTTCTACTGGACCAGTCCTGTGACGAAGAACTATTTCCTGGGTAGGCTGCTTTGGCCGAATAAAAGGCCACCTTTCAGGATTCTGTAAGTTCCTTTATTAGGGAGTTTTTGAAATTCTACACTGTAAGTTGGGACTAGGAGTTGGTCTGTCTGACTTGGCGTTCCAAATTAAAAACCAACTTACGAGCTAACATTATTTGACTTATCGACTAAAAAAGCCTACTATTCAAAATTCAATTATAACATTCCTACGCCGCACAAAGTAGATTCTGGCCACAGAACCTGCCTGCCTACTAAGAATAAATACAGCGGCACATATCAAGTGGACGAATATGTGTGGCGAATGGAGTGGCCTTGTCGCCACATACCCACCATTAGATGTACTGATTTATTTATTCATTGCTAGATTCTAATCTACAACATTATATTGAAATAATTTTACTACCCATATAACTGTTTATTTATATATTTTATTCTGTCATGATCTATCTATTCAAGATCTATCTATTCAAAATCAATTTAAAGCTATTTATGAATCTAAAGGAAATATGATATAGTGTTACATTAAAGGAAACCCATTTAAAAAAAAAATTAAAATCCTATCTCGAAAGGCTGTCTATAAATACATTACAAAGAAAATATATTGCTACGCCCCTAAGTTATTAAACGCTGGCGATACTTTTCAGATTCTTCTTCACGCTCTTGTTGATATGCTTGTTCAGAAGTCTCTTTCCAATATAGGTTGCGGCTGTTATTAATATTAGTAGTCAGCACTTGGCATATGTATAATGTCGTGTACTGGAATCATTGTACCACCGGACTTGTCGCTGCTACTGCTGCATTTTCAGTTACAATCACTTCCTCCGATTGTGTCTTTCCCATTTGAATTTTTAATTTAACTCTTTCTTTAAGTTTTTGTAGTTTATTGGAATGATTCTATGAAGATTTGTTATTTGTTGATTTTAGCTGTGTACAAGGTATATATACCGTTGTTGGTTTAATGATCCTGAGTAAATATTTCACAGGTACTTCTATTCTGGATGGTATATATACTGGAACATTTTCATTCTTTATTGGTGTGGGCGTGTATTTATTTTCTATTTTCTGTAGTGGCTAGGTGATTGCTTCTATTGTCTTCCAATGTGGTTTGTTTAATATTCTCTTCGGTTGGTTTTTTTGCAATTTTCTTCTGTTGGTCTTTTGCATTCTTCTTCTGTTGCCCGTTACGTGGTGCATATTAGACGCTTTGGTCCCGTCCTCTTACGTACGGTGGGGTCAAAAGTTCTCCACCGATGGTTCGTTCGCAAGGACGCCATGTAATATGATTGCTTTGATGTCACACAATGCTCTATCCATGATTATTTATTTGTTATAATTTGTACCAAGAATTGAAAACTTCAGAAGGCTTCCGAACTTACTTTCGATGGCTAAGAAGCCACTGTTATGATGATATCCATTGGTACTATTTAAATGGCAGAATATGCCAGAGTTCTTCCTATGGCAGAGTATGCCGCTATTCCAGTGGGATGGCACAGTATGCCGATTTTAATATATACTAAGGAAGAGTATGCCGCTGTTATTGTATGATGGCAGAGTACGCCAATGTTAACTTTGAGAATTAAAAGACACCTTTCCATCGTCAGATAAATTCTAATTAACAATAATTGCTTATTTACATAAAATGATTACTGTAACGTTTTCACGATTGGTCCAACTGTACCTTACCAATTATCAATCACACACAAACAATAAGAGTTTCAACAACAAACACTTTAATTATTTATTCTTCTTTAATATATATATAATTCTCGATAACTTGCTTTTTATTTGTTTTTCTTTAAAAATATATATATAATTCACGATGACTTGTTTTTTAAATCTTTTTCTTATAAAATCATTATTTATCACTGACCGCAATTACTTCTCGTCTCGATACAACTTTTAGAAAATTACTCACTAGAACAAACTCAGCCGACTTACTCACTAACTGCTAACTTACTTCTAACCCAGTGTTATGAATCCCCAAAACAATCCAAATAATATGATCAAGCAATAACCACTTCAATTGCCTCTGATTCATAACGCATTACCTAAAAAGATCAAGCAAACACCTCTCATCCATAAATCACGGTTATCCGACCCCACAATGAGAACCAAAACAATAAACAAACAACTATACGCACACGACTGTGGTCAAGTTGCAGCACATAATGAGTAATCGTTAGATGTACCCATGTCCACGGTAATAATTCTTAGGTAGATAAGGCCTGTCACCTTTCTACACGTAAATAAGAACCTTTGGACTTCTTGCTTGAGAACAATCAGCCAAACGTATAATGGAATCACCTGATTAACTCAAAGCGATAAGAAGTAAAGCATGGTACTCGCTGAACGATTTTACCTCACACCCGCCGTGCAACAAACTGACCAAAAGAAATTGCCTTAGCGGAAGCGCCGGCGTCAAATTTCTTTTTGCCGTTATAACGTAATAAAGCAAGTGAATTATTGTTTTGGGACTCGTGTGAAAATTGATACCGTTGTTTTTCATACAATTGTTCCCAATTATTTTTTATAATTTGCGGGTGAAAAATCAAATTGCATTAATGCAATAAATTTTTCACCTTTATTGGAAAAAATGCTTGATAGGTGATTTTGGGTTGTTTTTCAAGAAAAAATGCTCAATAGGTAATTTTTGATTGGTTACCACAAAAATTGCTAAATAATCAATCTGCAAGTGGAAGGGAGTATTAACCACTGCAGATTGATTTTGAATAAATAGAGAGTTCTGATGCAAGGAAAATCAGAAATATTCTAAACCCGAAGCTAGAGAGTCCCCCTACCCAAGGTAAGGCCTCTAGTGGAAAGTCAAAGAAAGTTGTGAAATAGAAAATAGAAAAACAGAGTTTTATTAAAGTATTTTGTCAAAGTAAAAATTGTTTAAAGTAAAAAGTTTAAAAAAGTGTTAATAAAGAAAATCGTGGAACCCAAACTCAGCCTTCTCAATTTTTGGAACCAGCACATTTCCCTTCGATACTCTACGGTTGATTGACCCTTGTTGCCGGCGCGCAACAACCAGAAGAAGTGAACTTTTGTTGCCGGCGCGCAACATAAATAAACTGGTGGCAGCGGTGCAGATAAGTCACACGGTTAGTAAGACCCTCGACTACACCCACAAACTCATGTGCTGGACAAAAGAAGAAGAACATATCAGTCCACTGGGACTTTCTGACGAAGAGCTAGACTTCGAGCCAGAAGCGGACCCGCAAGCAGACGCTTATTCGGAAGAAGACTCCTACTCAGAGGCGGACCTTTATTCAGAGACGACAGAGGTAGGCTCATTCTCAGAGCTTGAGGAAGATATTACGGACTGCTACTATAACCCCGGATCCGAAGGAAGCAGTGTGTCATCCGACGAAGAGGGAAGCATTGGCCCCATCTACAATCCCTGTTTGGACGACCTCGAGGAATACACAGACCCAATCGACCATTTGCTGGACATCCTGCTCAAACACGAGAACCCGTCAGCATACGCGATTTATAGAACGCTGAGATACCAGCTGTACCCAGAAGAGGACTTCAACTCAGCAATCGACGTGGACTTCTATCAAAAGGTACTGGACGCTCTAGAATAGAGTTATAAGGTTTTTATATTATAAATATTATATTCTATATAAGTATTTTACTTTATTATATTATACCTATATTATAACTAAAATATAACTATTTAATGTACTCCTGGTCTTCACCCTTTTTCTATTATTAACAAAAGTGCATATTCTCGAGTGTTTTTCTTATCAAGTGCTTTTCGGTGTTGTGAATATTTCTCCGGGATATTAGTTAAACTAATATACTCGTCAAGTTCAAAAAAAAAAAAAACAAAAAAAAAACATATCGGGAAAATATAAAATTTTTTTTTTAAAAAAAATTCATACTCGACTACAAAAGCGTCGAGGCGTAAGAGATACGCTTCTTCCTGGGCTAATCATCCACAGAAGGCCTGCACGGAAACGAGCTCGCAATATGACCAACGATCAAGTTGCGGCAAGAGCCGAAAAATTATCTCTCAGTGATGCTAGATCACTCATTCCAGAATTCGATGGTAATTCTGATGATTTACACCGATTTCTGAATACATGTGAAATGTTTCAGAAAGAAGGTATTGCAGAAACAGAAAAAGCTCTATTTTTGCAAATAATCAAAACAAAACTGGTAGGCAGAGCCTATGAAGTTGTTAAATATAACGACGTAAATTCTTGGAAAGAACTCCAAAAGGCCCTGCAAGAGCAATTTTTAGAGACTCGTTCTAGAGTCTCAATACAAAATGAGATTCTAGCTCTCAGACAAAAATCTGGAGAAAATATGAAAGATTACGCCTTTCGTGCTCGCAAGTTGTTAGCATTATATGATGATGCAACCTCTAGTTTTACGAATGATCAAACACTCAAAAATCTTTTAGCTGGAGAAAATCAAAAAATGGTTCTCCGAGCATTTGAAGACGGCCTCAAAGACAGTCAGGTTCGTCTATTAACCAAGGCAAAATGCCACGAGGAGCTGTCAGCTTCTATTAAATTTGCTATAGACCAATCCGAAAGGAACTCCACTTATAATGATCATTTTTCAACTTGTTCAAAATGCAACAGAAAAGGACATACAGCTGAAGTCTGTTATTCCACAAGAGTGAAAATGGAGAAACCCTCACTCATTTGTTCCTACTGCAAAATACCTAATCATCACTTTTCGGAATGTCGTAAAAGACTTTTCCAGCAAAGTTATCCAAGTAATAGCAGGTCATTCCCTCATACAAAAATACAAAGGGAAAATCAATCACAAAGGTATTACACTTCGAGTGTTCCACAGTATCAACGGAATACTCCAGTTAATCACCGTTGTCAAGGCAACCAACAAGAGGCCTATGTTCCTCAATATCAAAGATCCCAACAGAATTTCACAGAATCACCTAAGCGGTCGCCAAATATTAGAGCAGCAACTGCCAAAATAAAATCAAAAAATCAACAGAAATCGGAAAACAGCCGGCGGCGAGACGAGGATGCCATTACAGTCGCCCAGTCTCGCCTCAGCCAGATGACTGTATCCGCGGATGTCCATCCACATCCGAAAAATTAAATCAAATGCTTTATCTCCCTCTCAATGCTGATCGCCAATCACTAGTTTTGACGATCAGAAATTCCATCACAGCATTTGATACTAGTAATTTCTTAATCGATACAGGAGCCGAAATATCGGTCCTTAAAGCAACCAGATCACTTGGTGACACAATGGTTGATAGAACAAGGAGCTTGGAGGTATCACCTCTAGCTGGAAAAGCCCTACATACTTTAGGAACCGCCAAATGCGAATTTCAAGTAGGCAAAAATTCCTTTACCCACGATATACACATGGTGAAAGATGACCTCCAACTTAAATATGATGGAATTCTAGGTCATGACTTTTTAAATAAATTTTCTAGCATAATAGACTACGAAAACAAAAGTCTATCACTAAAAATTAATAAGCCCCAAGGAGGCAAAACCACACGCAAAGTTATTAAGGCAAATTCAGAGACAGTGTGCAAAAACGAATGTGGAGGTTTGAATGACCCAAGTTCGAAAAAATTGTCTCGCCATAGCTCAAATGTCAAGTATGGAGGTTTGGATGACCCAAGCTTCGACGATTTGACTTACACCAGCTCAGATAGCAGGTATGGAGGTTTGAAAGACCCAAGCCAAGACTATCAGTTGGTACAAGTTGACAAGGCCCCCCCACAAAGAGGTGAGCCTAAGGGTAAGAAACAAAAAAATGTTTCAAAAATAATAAACAAAATAAATCAGTACGAAGCCGAAAGTATAAAAATACCGGCACGTACACAAATGGTAGCAAAAATAAAACTAAATCGAAGAGGTTGTTTCTTTAGTGAACACCAAGAACTGAAACCAGGAGTGATAACAGGAAATACGCTAATAGAACCTGACAACACAGGTCACGCGACTATCCTAATCCTGAACTCAAATCAGCAAGAGGTTACTATAAGAAACACAGAAATAAGACCTCATCTACGAAACTTAAATAATTATAGTATAATAAAATTAAATCCGAAAAAGGATCCAATAAAGCAGAGACTAAATAGACTCGAGAACGAGCTAAACCTCTCTCACTGCAACGCGGAAGAAGCCCAAACAATTCTAGATACTTGTCGAGAATACAATGACATATTTTATCTAGATGGGGATTTCCTAACTTGCACAAGTGCAGTTAAGCACCAAATACCTACGCTACCTGAAAAACCCATTGTCAACATAAGACCTTATAGACTTCCAGAATCTCAGCGTACTGAGATTAATTCACAAATAAATAAAATGCTTCAAGAAGAAATCATAAGCCCTAGTTCTAGCCCCTGGAACTCTCCTCTACTTCTAGTTCCGAAAAAACCTGATGCTTCAGGAAACAAAAGATGGAGAGTAGTTGTCGATTTCAGGCGCCTCAACGACATAACAGTCGGCGATGCCTTTCCCTTACCCAACATTACTGATATACTAGATCAGCTGGGGAGAGCTAAATACTTTAGTACATTGGATTTAGCTAATGGCTTTCATCAAATACAAATGGAGGACCATGATAAGGAAAAAACTGCTTTCAGTACACCTTACGGTCATTACCATTTTAATAGGATGCCATTCGGATTGAAACGTGCACCAGCCACTTTTCAAAGGCTGATGAACAATGTTTTAGTCGGACTCCAAGGCATAGAATGTTTTGTATACATGGACGACATAATTGTCTACGGATACAACTTGACAGAACATAATGCAAGACTCCAACACGTTTTCAATAGGCTTAGAGTAAATAATCTCAAGCTACAGCCTGAAAAATGCCATTTTCTAAGCAAACAAATAGCTTATCTTGGACATTTGGTTACAGAAAACGGAGTAACACCGGATCCCTCTAAACTAGAATCTGTCCAAAATTACCCAGTACCCAAGAAGGAAAAAGACATAAAATCCTTCTTAGGATTTGTTGGATATTACCGTCGCTTTATCCCTAATTTCGCTAAAATAGCTAAGCCTCTCACGGCTCTATTAAAGAAAGATGCTACTTTCAAATGGGATGCGTTCTGCGACGAAGCTTTCACGCTCATGAAAGAAAAATTATTAAATGCGCCTATTTTGCAATATCCTCGCTTTAACGAAGAATTTTTAGTTACTTCAGACGCAAGTAACTATGCAATTGGCGCAGTTTTATCGCAAGGGAAAATCGGAGAAGACAAACCAATCTGTTATGCCAGCCGCACCCTAAATCCGGCTGAGACAAGATATTCAACTATAGAAAAAGAGCTATTAGCAATAATATACGCGGTAGAACAATTTCGTCCTTACCTGTACGGTCGGACATTTACGATTATTACGGATCACAAGCCCCTTACGTGGCTCATGAATCTGAAAGACCCCACTTCCCGAATGATGAGGTGGAGGATTAAACTTGAGGAGTATGACTACAAGATCATACACAAATCAGGGAAATCTAATCTTAACGCTGACGCACTCAGTCGTATAGTACCAGAATCCAAAAATATTCAAGTGATAACAAGGAATCAACAGAGGGCACAAACAAACCAAACCCCTAAAATAGTGGGAGAAAACTCGAACAATTTACTGGAAACACGGAATATCAAAAGAAAATATTTCATAATTCCGACAGTAAACACCACATTTGAAAATTTATTAAAAACTTATTTACCTGATAATTATCAAATTCCATTAGGAGGAATCAAAGAATATAAACAAGGGAATATTACGTATATAGTGGGGCATGCACCCCTCCCTTTTAAAGAACACAAAGATCAGGAATTAACAAGGAGTATATTTAAAAAATTCAAAGAATTGTCATCTAACGAAGAGATAATTCCAATTGCTATACCAATCCTGAACAGCACTTCGTACTTCGAGTTGAAACTCATATGTGCTGAAGAATTTAAGGATTCCGCCACGAGGCCTGTTTTCTTCCTCAATAAAATAGTACAATTAAAAGACCCAAAGGACATCGAACAGGTAATTAGGGATTACCATGTCACTCCTTTAGGCGGTCATCAGGGACAAACGAAGACTATCGGGAAGATAAGAAGAATCTATAACTGGCCAGGTATGAAAAAAGACATTCAAGAGTACATCAAGAGATGTTCTTCTTGCCAGGTCAATAAATCAGGTGCAAACAAGAAAATACCTATGAAGATTACTACCACAAGCAAAAAACCATTTGAAAAAATCTTCTTGGATATCGTTGGACCTCTACCAACAAGTTATCAAAACAACAAATATCTATTAACGTTCCAAGATGATCTGACTAAATTTTCAGATGCTATACCCCTACCGAACGCAGAAGCCAAAACGGTAGCTGAGCAATTTGTAACCCACATCATTTGTAAACATGGTTTACCTGAATCAATCCTAACGGACCAAGGATCAAACTTCCTAAGTTCTCTATTTAGTGAGATTTGTAAACTTTTGAAAATACATAAGTTACAAACTACACCATACCACCCAGAGACAAACGGAGCTCTAGAAAGAAGCCACCGTACGCTTGCTGAATACCTTAGACACTATGTGTCTACAGATCCACTAACATGGGATACATGGATCCCTTACGCTATGTTCACATACAACAATTCTAATCATTCAAGTACAGGCTACACGCCTCACGAATTACTATTTGGATTTCACGCAGAAATCCCAACATCACTAAAAAAAGGACCCAGAAGTTACGTATAACTACGATAACTATGCCAGTGAACTAAAAGCGCGTCTCCAATATGCTCATAAAATAGCAAGAGAAAATCTTATAAAAAACAAGGAGAAATCCAAAACGTACTATGATCACGTTACTAAGCCAAAACCTTTTATAATTGGTGACAAGGTATTAGTGAAGAATCACACGAGAAAAAATAAATTATCTCCCTTATGGGAAGGCCCTTACGAAATAGTACAAATTGCCTCAACCGAGAATTCAGTGGTAAGAGTTAGAAACAAAAATAAAAAACTCCATAACAACCATCTGAAGCTATTCATAGAGTAATCGCGTTCTTTTCTTTTCTTCTATTCCACCAGGCCAAAATGCCGTACATAATACTAATCTTATTATTAACATTCGGAGTCACGAGCGGAACAAAGACAACAAACTTCGCCTCAACTCCAGGAATATATTTCGAGGAATACAGAAACATACAATTATACAGCTCAAGTTGGAAACTAGTTACGTATTATAGCCTAGACGATTTTCAACTAGAACATAACCTCCTAAGATCCCAAACAATAGACATAGAAAAAATATGTTTACATTTTAAGATACAACACCCAACCCGCAACCACCCATGCGAGTCACAAATAAAAACTATCAAAATATTAATTAACGAGATAGAGCAAAATGCAGAAATTATAGATCCGAAACATCTGCGAGCTCGACGCGGCCTAATAAACGCAATAGGCAGCCTTAGCAAAACACTCTTCGGTACTCTCAATGAAGACGATGCCAAGCATTACGACAAACAAATCCACTACTTAAAAATAAATGAGGACCACCTATTAGAACTCATTAAATCACAAACCATTATCGTAGATAAAACAATCAACCTTTTTAATAAAACATCCTCAGATATTAAACTCGAATTTGATAACATCCAAGAAAAATTTGACAAAATTTCTAAAGCATTCAACTTCATAATAGCTGAAGTGAACTCCACCTTCATAAACTTAGAACTAGAAAGTATCACTTCCGCCATTACACTATCACTTATGAGATACCAAAATTCGCAAAAAGCAATCCTCGACATGCTTTTAGATATAAAACATGGCATTCCCAATCCATTAATTATCACCCCATTTCAACTAGAGGAAACTCTTACAGTTATTAGGAAAAATCTTCCTTCCGGAACCACCTTACCCATTTCAGCCACACAAGACAGTCTTATCGACTTATATAAAGTTAGCATTACAACTACAAACAAAATCAAGAATAATATCATCATCGAAATTAAAATCCCATTACCACTAAACACAATTTTCCAGGCATACAAAGTTATACCATTCCCAAGTATAGTAAACACCTCTTTTCTTTACATAAAACCTACTACCGAATATTTATTGGTAGATTTTAACCGCGAAAAGCATTACCCCATGAATACAGAGGACTTCGACAAATGCCAATTGAGTTTCTCAAATACTCATCTGTGTCAAATAACACACCCAATCCTTAATAGTAATGCCGAACAAAACAAATGCGAAATGGATCTATTAAAACATACTACGGAAATTCCAAAATCCTGCAATGTAAAAACAATAAAAACATCTACTTTCTGGATCCAATTAAACAACCCAAATAAATGGTTATTCAGTCTTAGAAATCCTCTAACAATAGATAATATATGCGGCGACAGAATCGAACCGCTAACACTCGAAAGAAACGGTATTCTAGAAATTTCTCCAAATTGCTACATAAGAAGCAACGACCTAACGCTATACGGTCATTCCGAAAGAATATCAATTTCAAATAATTCATACTTACCCTCAATTAACCTAACAATGGCTAATCATCTTAAAGACATAAAACTCGAACTCCCGAAAATGATTACAATAAAAAACGTAAATCACCAAGCTCTATTCGATCTAAGCCAAGATTTAAAAACACTGGAGCACGAGGAAAAACAAAAATTAAATAATATTTCAACGCATGATATACACCATTATTCTTTCATATATCTATTAATTATAACACTTACTTCTTATGGTGTAATCAAAATAATCATGCGATATGTTAAAAAAGAGAAGAACCAGAAAACCTTAACAGAAAATAAAACAAATAATGAAGAAATTACTGAAATCAAAAGTATTTCCAGTAAAATACCATTATCTAGAATCACAGATAACTAACTAAGTACCTCTCAAATAAGTTGCTTTTATATAATACTATTATAATACCACACTTGGTAACAATTGATTTTTGTAAAATAAGAAACACAACATATATATATAAAAAAAAAAAAAAAAGAATATATCATTTAATCTAGCATAAATAAATCATAAACGATGGAGCTAATGAATAAAAATATCATTAGTAACTAAATCTAATTTTGTATAATACATATCATAATCATAACAATTAAATCTAACACATGTTTGTATCATACATACCATTAAGTACCATATAATATCATATCGTAGTACTAATCAAACTATGTGCTCTAGATTTCCGAGCGTCAGCAACTCTCAAAATTTTTTTTACATCCTCTTAAAGAATATAAAAGAAAATTTTTTTTTCAAGGGGGAAGGTGTTATGAATCCCCAAAACAATCCAAATAATATGATCAAGCAATAACCACTTCAATTGCCTCTGATTCATAACGCATTACCTAAAAAGATCAAGCAAACACCTCTCATCCATAAATCACGGTTATCCGACCCCACAATGAGAACCAAAACAATAAACAAACAACTATACGCACACGACTGTGGTCAAGTTGCAGCACATAATGAGTAATCGTTAGATGTACCCATGTCCACGGTAATAATTCTTAGGTAGATAAGGCCTGTCACCTTTCTACACGTAAATAAGAACCTTTGGACTTCTTGCTTGAGAACAATCAGCCAAACGTATAATGGAATCACCTGATTAACTCAAAGCGATAAGAAGTAAAGCATGGTACTCGCTGAACGATTTTACCTCACACCCGCCGTGCAACAAACTGACCAAAAGAAATTGCCTTAGCGGAAGCGCCGGCGTCAAATTTCTTTTTGCCGTTATACGTAATAAAGCAAGTGAATTATTGTTTTGGGACTCGTGTGAAAATTGATACCGTTGTTTTCATACAATTGTTCCCAATTATTTTTTATAATTTGCGGGTGAAAAATCAAATTGCATTAATGCAATAAATTTTTCACCTTTATTGGAAAAAATGCTTGATAGGTGATTTTGGGTTGTTTTTCAAGAAAAAATGCTCAATAGGTAATTTTTGATTGGTTACCACAAAAATTGCTAAATAATCAATCTGCAAGTGGAAGGGAGTATTAACCACTGCAGATTGATTTTGAATAAATAGAGAGTTCTGATGCAAGGAAAATCAGAAATATTCTAAACCCGAAGCTAGAGAGTCCCCCTACCCAAGGTAAGGCCTCTAGTGGAAAGTCAAAGAAAGTTGTGAAATAGAAAATAGAAAAACAGAGTTTTATTAAAGTATTTTGTCAAAGTAAAAATTGTTTAAAGTAAAAAGTTTAAAAAAGTGTTAATAAAGAAAATCGTGGAACCCAAACTCAGCCTTCTCAATTTTTGGAACCAGCACATTTCCCTTCGATACTCTACGGTTGATTGACCCTTGTTGCCGGCGCGCAACAACCAGAAGAAGTGAACTTTTGTTGCCGGCGCGCAACACCAGCTCCAAGTTTATTACATACATCATAAAAAATTCTTATTCTACAGAAATAAACAAATTGCTGCACATCGTCATCACCTCATTAATTCACTTTGCAATTAAACAAAAAATGAATTAATCATCATTTTCCATATTTCATTTTGAACCACTTCTGGTATCGATATGTTGTGACATTTGATCCGACTTACATTTTGCAAAGTTATTAATGCAGGTCAGATTTTTTATGTCACAACAAGTGAAATGGTGTTACATGGTTTTATGATGTTGTGATGATGACTATGTGAATCAATACCGTAACAATATCTCCCCCTCTTAAAAAAATTTGTGTTATTCTTTGAAGAGGAATAACACACTTCACAATCTAATCATAAGGAGGTAAGGAGATTTTAGTTTTACTTACTTATCTACAGTAATTTAATTATGGGTTAAACCTCTTTTTTTTAAGTATTTTTAAAGTATGTATATTCTAAAAGATTTTTATCAAGATATATGGAAGTGTTCAATGTTCTTAATAATATTTCTAAATTCGTTAGTTAATACATAGTGAAGAGTACCGATACATATATATTTTTAATTCCAATGCAATATACAGTATATTGCCTATATTTACTTATTTTCGCTAAAAGTAGTAATACTAATTAAATTTTTTCCACTCTCATTACGTTTCAATTTTTTTTTTTTTAAATAACTTACATATGACGCGTGGATCAAATAACCTGAACGTGACGGTTACGGGGTGGAGTAGTTGTTTTTCTTAGGTGGATGTTTTCATTTTTTGTGTTTACAGTGGGAACATTTAAAGAGGAAGGTGATCTTAACCGTTTTAGTTGTATGTTAATCGCATTTGCAGAGGGTAATGTTGGTGGGGGAGGTTGTTTGACTTGTTGCAATTGAGTCGCTTGTGCTTCAGTTTCCGTAATTGGGGTTGGTGACTCAACGTCCTGTAGATCTATTTTTGTCATTATGGATGGTTTGGATTTTTTATCCAATGCCTTTTTCTCAACCTGTTGTACTAGCTCTACGGTTTTACCAGGTGTACGATCTTTCTTCCTTTTTACTAGCTTGATTACCTTAATCATCCCTATTATAGTAAATAATAAGATAGCCAAGGAGCTCAAGCTTAGCGAACTTAGTTGAATGGCTTGTGTTTTATTTCTTTCACGACGTTGGGTCTCTAAATTGTGCATTTCTTGCTCTAATTGGTCTAGGGAGTAGGTGTTCTCGTTTAGAATTTGGTTAGAGCTTTCCCCCCGTAGTAAGATAATGCGGTTGGAACTACTCGAGTTACTCAATGTTTTCAGTAAGCTCTGAACGGTTTCGTTTAAATTCAAAGTTTGGGGTTGTATGTGTTCTGGTTGTGATAATTTTATGTCATGATGATCTTCATCTTCATAAAATATCACTTGGTCGTCAATTTGAAATTGACACGGTTCAGTGAGTGATTGTTGAGGCTAGAGCTATGAAGTCCGCTTTTGCATGACATCGTGATATTTTGTTGGGAAGAGAAAGAGAATAACCAGGCATTTTTTCGAGTTAATTTCACCAGAAGTTGTAGTGCATACGCTTGAGCCAAATACTCGCAATGATTCGACTCATTGAAGGGGTTAAATATGAAGTTTATTGGGCATTCCTTTACAGTTTGCCCCTTAAAAATTGCATTTAGTAAAGGCCCAACATACGTGTTTTGATGGGGATTAATTAATACCTTTTTGTATACTCGAAATTCTGTTTGTCGAAGTAATACAAATTGTTGTGTGGTTAGGTGACTAGCTAGATAGGAGTGTTCCAAATTCAGAAGTAGTGAGTGGTTGTTAGATGTCTTGATGGGGAGCAGATGTATTTGCTGAAGCTTGAAAACCGGGAGATTTAGAATAGGAAATTTAATTCTGACTACAAGGTTGCCTTTTACGACCTGTGATTTAACTTCTAGGGTTTCAGATAATAGTGCAAAATCCTTTTTTTTCGCTAGGCTCTTTTGGGTTTGCGTTGTAATAGGCTTCTAGAAGAGTAGATGGAGATATTAGCAAGGGGTGGATTTGATTATTTTTTACAGTTGTTAATATTTCAAGTAGTGTTTGTTGTCTTAACTCTATGTCGGTAATATGCAAACCTGATTGTTGTCATTACCTCTTGAATCCGTTGACGGGTACTTGTCCCCTCTGTCACCTTTTCGAGCAGATCGTTTACTGTTCTGACGATTTCACGTTGGTTCGACTCCAGCTTCTGTACAGACTTCTTTTGTTGTTCGTACGTTGATTTGAAAAGCGTAATCTGATGTTTTTCTAAATCTAACAGTGCCTTTGTGTCTGTTTCAAGATTGGAAATCCGGCTATATATCTCCTTTTCGTTATCGCGCCAAATAGGAAATGAAAACCTTTTCCTATTCCATTGGCCAGTGATCTACTCTGACGTCGGGTTGTTGTTAGTTCCTTGATAACTGCGGCACGCTTCTGATCACTTCTATTAGGTTGTGGATTTGACTACTCTGTTCGGTGCAAACAGTTGTATTTTTATGCTTTTCGCACAGTTGGCTTACGAGGAATCCAGTATGCTCCACCAACATGGTTTCCGTCTCAAGGTTACTTATATTGATTTGGGTAAATAGATTCCATGTGTCGTGGAAAAACAAAATCTCTCCTAAATCTTCAAACACAATACCCGTATTTGTTAGAGGCTGGACTTCGAAAGGTAGAGTTGCTCCCAAAGAAATAGATATGCTGACGCAATAGAACCCTAGTAATAGCCGTGCCATGTCTGGGGAAATATATATACATATTTTGATTTAGACTTTATTCATAGAAAGGTTTTAATCTATTATTATGGACTACGACTTTCCTGTTACCAACTTGGATTTTAGTATTCACTGAATTGAGAACTTCAATCACCTGATATGGTCCTAGCCATACCTGGGAGAGTTAGTGTTTTTTGGCTGCGTTTTTCAGTAATACTTTATCTCCGACATGGAAAGTTATTGGCCGTGAATGCTTATCATAAAGTTCTTTAGAGCGATTTTTGCTATATATAAGATTTTTACGAGCAATGGCATATGTCTTCTGTAGTTTGTATTTCAGAAGATAATAATAACTATGATGATTGTATACAGGTTCCGGTTCTCTTTTCAAATTGGAGGGAACATCAGCCGTGAAGCCGAATAAACAGTCCATGGGGGTAAGTTTGCTACTATCGTGTACGCTATTGTTATATACAAAAGCTGCAGTTCTTAAAAACTGATCCCAAGTATTTGGATTCTCATCTACAATGGTCCTAAGATACTCTACTAATGGTCTGTGAGTTCTTTCTAAGGAGCCATTTGATTGAGGGTTGTACGCGGATGTCTGCAACTTATTTATTTTAAGTAGTTTACAGACCTTCTTGAATAGGTCGCTTAAGAAATTGGAGCCCTGATCGGTAACCAAATTATTAGGTATGCGGTAGCGAGTAATTATTTCATCAAAGAATTTTCGGGCTACAGTCTCCGCCTCTGCATTTGGTATAGCATACCAATCAACAAAATTTGTTAGGTTATCTTGGAATGTTAGGATGTATTTGTTTCCCGCATGCGTCTCTTCTAGAGGCCCCACGATGTCTAGGTAGATTTTCTCGAAGGGCATTCGAGCTGTGTCTGTAATGGTCATTGGCATACGTGTTTCTGGGCTAGCCTTCATTTTCTGACACTTTGGACATCTCTTAACGTATTTTTTTATGTCCCTCAACATGTTTTTCCATCGAAATTTCTTTTTGATTCGTTTGTACGTTTTCATAACACCCTGATGTCCACCAAAAACAGAATCGTGGTAGTCCTTTATTACCACTCGAATTTCTGTGGGGTTCGTGATTATCTCGGGGGGCTGGTTGTTAAGATTTGATCTGAGAGAATCAGGCTCTATTGGATTTTCATCACTATGTTTAGCTTGTCTGCCATAAGAACTATTAGGTTGAGATTGTGAGTCAGAACTAACTGAAGACTCTGAAGGTATTCTTTTTTGGTTTGTCATTTCGCGTGAGTCATTCATCACACGGGTATGCTGCGCCTGGGCACGAGTGATTGCAAGGCAGTGAACTGGAGCTGTATTTGATTCCTGTAAGTATGGCGGAGTATGGACTTGCGCTTGTACAGGTATTTTTGAAAAAAATTGTTCAACCTGCTCTGAGTTATAAGAACTTCTACTAAGAGCATCCGCGTTTGTGTTGTATTTCCCTGGCTTATACTCGATGGAATAGTCGAACTCAGAAAGCTTGTGATGAAATCGAACTAATCTTGAAGTGGGGTCTTTGGTGCTGAAGACTCCTTTCAAGGGCTTGTGGTCTGTATATACTGTGAATTTACGCCCTTGCAAATAACAGCGAAAATTCCTTGTAGCCCAAACAATTGCTAGTAATTCTCTCTCAATTGTCGAATAATTCCTTTCTGCCTTATTTAGAGTCCGACTCGCATAAGCTCTGGGGCGATCTTTACCTATTTCTCCCTGAGACAGGACAGTGCCTAGAGCTTCTTGGCTAGCGTCCGTTGTTAAGTTAAAAGGCAGAGTAAAATCTGGATATATAAGAAGTGGCGGTGAAGTGAGATTTCTTTTAATCTCGTTAAAAGCATTCTGGCAGTTTTCAGTCCACGTAAATTTCGCATCTTTTCGCAATAAATTAGTCATAGGACGAACAATCTTGGAGAAATTGGGTATAAATTTCCTGTAGTAGTTAGCTAAGCCGAGAAAAGATTGAACTTGTCTAACTGTACGCGGGACGGGAAAGTTGTGAACGCATTCTGTTTTTGAGGGATCTGGGAGGGCTCCCTCACTGGAGCATTTGTGTCCCAGATATATGACTTCGCGCCTTAGGAACTGGCATTTCTCTGGCTGTAACTTTAAATTATTTTCTCGTAAACGATCAAAAACTTTTATCAATTTACTGTTATGATCTTCAAGGTTTTTTCCCATAGATAACTATGTCATCTAGGTAAACGAAACATTCTAGACCTTGAAGACCTGTGAGAACATAATTCATCAACCGTTGGAATGTAGCTGTGCTCCTTTCAATCCGAAAGGCATGCGCCGAAATTCATAATGCCCATAAGCTGTACTAAAGGCTGTCTTGGGTCTATCTTTAGGATGAACCAGTACTTGATGATAGCCACTGGCAAGATCCAAAGTATTGAAATACCGGGAATGACCTAGTTGGTCCAGGATATCTTCAATCCTGGGCAATGGAAAAGCGTCACCTATTGTTTTATCATTTAATTTCCTAAAATCGACCACAACCCTCCATCGTTTTTTCGTCATTTGGCCCTGCTTTCTTTGGAACCACTAACAGCGGTGAGTTCCAAGGGCTTTTTCTAGGTTTAACTATTTCACTTTCTAGCATTTCATGGAGCTGTTGATTTATAACTTCTCTTTGCGTCTCTGGAAGTCGATACATTTTTTGATAAACTGGAGGTTGGTCAGAAACTATTGGAATCGTATGCGACATGGCATTGGTAAAAGTGAGCTTGTCGCCAACCAGATGAAATATGTCATTGTATTGGTGGCAAATATTTAAGATAGAAGATCTTTCATCTTCAGAAAGAGTTTCATCTAATGTTAATTTTTGTTCTAGTCGTACTAGGCGTGATACTTGCATAGAGTCTGTTTGAAAGTTTGATTGAGTCTGCTTGAGTAAACGTGTAGAATTAATTAGTTTTGCATGTGAAATCTCGTTTTTCGGACAGCTAGTGTTAGTGAAGTTATGTTTCACTTTTGAAGTTAGACTAGAGCCGCAATCGCTACTTGGCTGCAAGCTGTAGGTATTGTAATTGCTATTGGGCTCCAGCGTAAGTGTGAGGTTTTTTAATGTAACACTATGGCTATTAACGTTAAGCACACCAATTAAGTTTCCTCTGTTTTCGGAACTTAGCAAACTATTAGCTAGAAAAACTCCTGATTCCACCTCTTGAGACTGACAGAGCATTTCTTGCTCTAGTGTCAAAGGTGCTTTAACTACTACGTGCGACCGCGCAGGTATGTGTACTGGCTGTGGGAATTCAATAGTATACTGCGTGATATTGTCAGTGAGAGAGATTTCCTTCAAATTTGGGTTTTTCTTCTTACTTTCTTGAAGCTCCTTTACTCGTTTGGTGGCACTGTCGTTCACCTGAGTTTTGGCATAGTGGGTGGCTTGAATGGTCTCCATAGTTTTCTTTTGGTTCCTTTGTTCTTACCAGTCTCGCAACAATGTTTCTCATTAATTGCGGCCAAAAGCGGTATTGTGAACTCTGTCGAATTGATTTCCGTGCGAGGAAATCTGAGAATTCGATTAGGGCCCTCGATGTTACAATTTTTTGAAAGAAAGTCGTTTCCTAGCAACCCGTCGTGCGAGATCGGTGTGCTGGTTTCACAACTTGAAAATTGCATGGTATTGGGCTTTCAAAAGAAATTTACCGTGGCAACTACCTAGTGTTTTACCTTCACCGAAGGGAGTTTTCAACACAGTAGTATCATTCCGGTTGATTGACTCGCTAGTATTTAAGGCGTTTTGTTTGATTAAGCTGACTTCAGCTCCAGTATCCACTACCAGCCGAACCGAATTATTTTTGCCTATATCTAAAGGTAAGTGAGCCAGTGATATATTTTCGCTGCTACTGGCAGGCGGCGGGGAGTACCCTAATAGTGGTTGAGAATGCCATTTTAAAGTCGAGCCGGGGAATTTTCGGTCGACTGGCGCGCGTTTCCGAAGATCTGGCCTCCCATCTTTGTTTCTGCATGCACTCAGATATGGAATGTCCTCGTCTTCCACAGAAATCGCATTTTAGTTGCACATGATAAACCCTAGGGTTACCTCGGCTTGTGTCATGGGCACGATGCGTTTGTGAGTTCTCGGGTGGATAATTATTCCTGTTTCTACAGTTTTTAGCATCATGCCCACCTATTTTGCATTTCACGCAATATGGGGTATTTTTACGCTTTAGGCAGTCGTCATAAGTATGTCCCTTAAAATTACAATATGAATATGAAACTCTAGATAATGCGGATTTGAGCTGGTCCTTATGGCTTTGTGGTAGCTTGTTTGAATGGTTTTTGGTGAGAATTGGTCAGTTAATGAGGCAGCAATTGGTGCACTTTTATCAGTGGGGTGAGGTTGATAGCTAGAAATTTCATGATTATTAGACGGAGAATGGTATGTCGAAATAAGTGATGTACGTTGCGGAATTGGGTGAAACATTTGGGGTGTATGCAGTGCACTTGCTGCTTGATGGGTTATATGACCAGCTACTGGGATGGCATTAGATGGAGTTTGCATAAACGAATTCGAGAAATCCTCAGTGGGCGTTGCACTGAATGGATATTTCCTTGCATACCCATATATGCACTTGGGAAGTTATATAGATATGGGTGTCCTTGCTGCATGTGGGGATTTCCCTGAAGTAGTCTTCCATGTTCAGACATTTTTCTATTAGACTGGTTAAGGTTGCTTCACTTAATGACAGAAGATGTGTACTGAGAAGTGGATTCGTTACACCGCATTTTAGGAAATTTATAGCAAAATCTTCTAGTTGCGTAGTCACAGCTTGGAGACCTGTCGCACCATACTTGTATTCTGCAGCTTCCTTGCATTGCGTTAGAAGCTGTTTGATACGGTTTGCGAAAGATGTGAGCGATTCCATGGGGTACTGTTTACATGTAATCAGCTTATTTATTAACTCCTGGTATGTTTCCCGTGGTAAATAGGACTGATTAAGTAATTGCTCCATTTCTTCAAACTTTGAAAAAGTGCTGGAAGAAACAAGCATGTACGCATTCCCGCGCAATCTTCTTTGGAGAATGTGTAGAAATGCAGATTTTTCTTCATCTTCTAGGCATTGTTGAACTTGTCTACAACATCCGATGAAAGTCTGCAGCTCAGTTACAAGTTGAGGACTAGCCTCACCTGAGAATAGGGGTACCATTTGGGCAGTTAATTTAACTACCTTTTCATAATTTAGTGGCATTTTTCCGTTGTATTCCAGAGAGTCTTTATTACAATTTGTAATGACAAAATTTTCTGAAACTAACTTAGTGCGGGTCTTTGCGGATACCAAAGTTGGTAAACTACTAGTTTTTGTAAGAAATCTAGCCAAGATAAGTCGTCGGAAACGTTTACCCGAACGGTGTTCACGATACCAATTTGTGGATGGTCTGCTACAATGTGAATTTTGCTCCGTTCTCGGGCTGCCTGGAGGGCTTGTATTTTCACAAGATAGAGAATTTATTGCCGTTTCAAAATCGGAACAAGAAGAACGTCGAGTAAGCAAAACCATAGAAATTTTTGGAAAATTTGCAATGAAAACAGTAGACAGCTGAAGAGCAAAGAGAGAAGTAATAATTAATGGCAGAAAATTTTGATACAATATTACCCAATGCGAAAAAACGTATCAGTAGTTCCGAAAATGAAAAAAAAAAATCTTTAAGGGAACAAAGAGTACGAAAAATATAAAAATTATAGAAAACAATCCAGTTTTTGAAAAACAAAATTTTGATTATCAACCATTCGAACTTCAGATTTATATTTGTATGTACGGAGAAGGAAAAAAAATTTGCACTGAACACTTAAGACTTATTAAATCAATAAATAAATTATTTCACTGACTGATATGTATATAAAAAAAATATTTTCTCTACTTAATTATAATTATTTTATATTCAATTGCTTACTTTTTCTACTTGTTTTTTTCTCAACTCTTCTGGGATGTTTCCAGCTGCCAAAACCAGGAATCTCTAGTGTCGTCCGGGAGGGAGGATTATTGAAGTGTTGATTATTTCTTGTATCCGTCTTCCTTCTTCAATTTGGGCAGGGATGTGGCTCTCTAGAATCCCGCGTTGGTGCTTTGCACGTTGGTGAGGAGGTGGCTGCTTGCTTTTATCAGCAGAGGCAGTTACAGTTGACCGACCTCGAGCGTTGGGGGTAACTTAAACGAACTTGTAGTATCCCAATTACCCCTTTTTTTTATTCGTGGAGAATCGAGGGTTTTCAAGCTCTTATGTTTATATATGTATATATATAGGCAAAAACTGGCTTCCCCGATCCTACCGGCTGCGCCAATGTAACGTTTTCACGATTGGTCCAACTGTACCTTACCTATCATCAATCACACACAAACAATAAGAGTTTCAACAACAAACACTTTAATTATTTATTCTTCTTTAATATATATATAATTCTCGATAACTTGCTTTTTATTTGTTTTTCTTTAAAAATATATATATAATTCACGATAACTTGTTTTTTAAATCTTTTTCTTATAAAATCATTATTTATCACTGACCGCAATTACTTCTCGTCTCGATACAACTTTTAGAAACTTACTCACTAGAACAAACTCAGCCGACTTACTCACTAACTGCTAACTTACTTCTACCCAGCTCCAAGTTTATTACATACATCATAAAAAATTCTTATTCTACAGAAATAAACAAATTGCTGCACATCATCATCACCTCATTAATTCACTTTGCAATTAAACAAAAAATGAATTAATCATCATTTTCCTTATTTCACTTTGAACCACTTCTGGTATCGATATGTTGTGACATTTGATCCGACTTACATTTTGCAAAGTTATTAATGCAGGTCAGATTTTTTATGTCACAACAAGTGAAATGGTGTTACATGGTTTTATGATGTTGTGATGATGACTATGTGAAGCAATACCGTAACATTACAAAGGAATCAGTATTTCTTTATAATTCTGAAGGGGATTATTGCAGAATTGCAATACATAAAATATAAAATCAGAAATTGTAGTGTCAGCATTTCTGATCGCTCAATTTCTGAATGAATCATAAGGTATTGATATTGAAAAGAAATTACCTCAGGTGTGAATATTTTCGCAATCAAGAATTATACTTGCATAGCGGAATTTGCTTGCATTGCAAATTCTTCTTTAGGTCGAGCAAACTTTGTTTGTTTTTAATTATTTTTCGTTTCGAATGTTGTTTATATTTCTTGACCGTGGCCATGGCTTTAAAGGGATTTTATCACCACTCTTATGGCTCCTTGCGGATGAGCTATTAAATTTCCTCCAAGAGGCCGGCTTTAAGGCTCAAGGATACGCTGATGACATTGTCATCTGTGTTAAAAGAAAGTTTGAATCAGCTCTGCCCGAGCTTATGCAAACTGATTTTAACATTGTTAGCAGATGGTGCTAGGACATGGGACTATCAGTAAATCCAGGTAAGACAGTGCTAGTTCCTATTACTAGGAAAAGGAGTCTTCAGCTCACATCTCCTAAGTTAAATGGACTTGCAATAGAATATTCCAAAGAAGCAAAATATCTGGGATAATCCTAGACAGCAAGATGTTGTATACCCAAAATTGCGCATAGATTACCTAAAATAGGTAAATTCAAAAACAATTTAAATTTATTAAATATTTGCATGGATATAAGCTAAGCCTGCTTAAAACATGGCTAGCTTATCTACTTTCAAGACGAGGAAATTGCCATCAGCATTTTCTTCAAATTCCTTTGCATAAAATAATCAAAATATTTTCCCACAAAACGACTTGGGAAAAATAAAAGTTTTAAGCTTCATCCCAAGTCGTTTCAATAGAAAAAAGCCCCACGACAAATCTTACCTTCAGTAATATTTGTCGTAAATACGATATGTGTGTACATATAGATTTCTCAGATTAATTTAAACCGTTAACAAATGAGTTGGAACTTTAAGCAAATAAATTTAAACCTTGAACAAATGATTTTAAGCCATTAACAAATATATTTAACCCCTTAATGAATGAGTTTCAAATGTTTACAAAAAGCCTTAAACTTAAGTAAGCACTTCATAAAAAAAATTTTCTCAAATTTTGGTTGCATATATAATTTGCAATACTTCTGACTATTCAGTGCAACGTTTGACCATTCACTGCCTTAGGAGTAAGTAACACCAAATTCATTACATTGTTGGAACACTCATTAGGTGTGCTTTGTTGCAGGCTATCTTTGATTACTGCAATAAGATTACGTTCTCTACTTATGTCACCTTAACCTACTAGAAACTCCAACTACTGTCTAGAGACAACCAAGTAACCTTTGTCTGTGTCCCTGAAAATAAAGGAGTGTACGGTAATGAAAAACCGTACGAACTGGCTAAACTTGGAGCTGAATGTCCGTATACTGGTCCCTACCCGACATTTGGCCTACCAAAAAGGCATTTTAGGGGGAAGTTGTTTAGGTGGGAAAACAGGCAACGGGATATCCTAACGCACCAGGTGTGAGGCAGACGAAGAAATTCTTTAACGCTACTCATTTCCAGACACGCCAACTTATTGGACTTAGCAGACAGTCGCTCCGACTATTTGCTAACGCAGTCACTGGTCTTGGCCCCTTCCGTCACTTCCTGAAAAAGATAGGCAAAACGGTGTCGACTTTGCAAAGAGGATGACGAAACCTCGATGCACGTCATATGTGAGTGCCCAACACTTCCAGGTATTAGGCTGCAAATCAGTGGAAGAACAATTATCTCTCCACACAATATCTCCGATCTAACTCCAAAAGCAATAATCGAGCTCGTTAAAAGAGTCGATTTTGCCTAACCACTTTAGGGGAAGGCACAATAGACCAACTATGCTCCCGGTGTCCGCAAGGTCCTGGAGGCCTAGTGGCCCCTACTCTTAACATTAACATTATTATTATGGGTACTCGGTCTTGTCTTAATTTATCATTTAATAGCCATAAATCGCGGTATAATGAGCGTAATTTTAGTTTAAGTAACATTTTCTTATTGTGAGTAACAATCGCAAAGTTTGAAAAATCGATATAACTCGTAGAAGTACCCTGTTTTGTTCTTTTCATTTTTCTATTACAAATTAAATAGACTTCAATTTTTTTCATTTATCCACATTACAATTACATAATATTATGGTATATTACCACATTCATAAACCTAGTGTACACCTAATCCAAAATATGCCCACTCAAACTTGCCGATTCGACGTATCGTTATCTTTAGTATATAGCGAAATATGGTTAACTATCTACGGTCAAGCTCTGTTTGAACTTTTCTGTATTTTCTTTATATTCGGGTATCTTCGCAAGCCTCTATTAACAAGATTTTGCTACATCTTTATCGATATTATCGCACTGAGCTACAGAATGCCCGGAGGAATTTCCTCTTCTAAAGTCTTTAAATAGCTTTTTACATTAAAATTAGTTACTCTTACTTGCAAGGCTTTTAGATGCCTATATTTTTTGCATTTTTCACCCAATCATTTTACCATGTTCAGACAAAGTGTTCCTTTCTCTTAGACCTTTCAAAAAATATCCTTGGTTTGGCTAAATTCTTTTTTAAAGGTACTTATGGCCAAAAGTCAATAGGGCAACCTTGACGACACTCCCATATATATAAGGAAGTTAACTAGTCTTTTCACAACCCAGACCGGCTCGTCACCAATTTAAAAAAAACTCGCTGCTTGATCACTTTAATCGTTATCAAGAGCCGTCGTTCAGTGTAGAAAATGCTCAATTGCACGATCTTACCCTGAGAAAATTTTTACATTTATTGTGGACTTGACTAACTTGTTGGGGATAAGGTGAGTATAAGACGCTTAACTACGTTAACGCCACATTAGGGGGGAATTTTCCCTAGACTGTCCGTACGTGATGAAGAGTCACATCCTGCCCGAAGTGTTCCTACACAGGCAGCTGGTAGGCATTCCCTGGGGAACTCCTGGTTGCCTGACTGAATATGGCGGACCTAGACACGAAAAATCGATAAAACCCGCAATCGCAGGTGTAAACAATCGTGCCTATGGGATGAATGGCACTGCGTGATTGTGTCTTATAACGATGGGCTCCGGATACCAGGCGACCTCCGGTTTCAACCCTAGCCTTATCTCGGCATGCCGGCTCTGCTGAGATGGACCAACCTTTCCGAGCATACTCGTGGGAACAAAATTGATAATTCCATAAAATCTGAGGGAGGTGCACCTCTAACTGTACCAAAAACCCAATCCAGGGTTGTTAGCTACCCCTACATCATCCAGTATATTACAAGTCCTTCGCCTGATAGTAATGTGATGGATACACTCCCTCTAGAGAAGGGGGACATTCTTAGGTCTCCAGAACATAGCCAACAGGACAGAGGGAACACTGCAGTTCAAATTTGCAAAGAGCGCAAGCCAAAGCTCTCTGGTACGGCCAAAAAAGGGTTTATGTGGCTTTTAAAATACGGTCACACAGAAGCAGAAGCTAGAAGGATTGCTGCACTTCAGATAGATCAGCGGAATGAGGAGAGCCTAAAAAAGGGACTCGCTCAGACGACTCTTCTCCTAAAGTGGAGCAACCTAGTGCTAAACGAATCCTTCAAAGAAGCACGTCTCCCTGCCTTCGCGTAAGCAGCCTTCCTATAAGGATGTTGCAGAGAGCGTTCGGGTGGGTATTCTTGCCGTCAGTTATCCTGAGGTGGCACTCAACGCGGATCAATTGAAATCCGTACAGGGTGCTATCTTGAGAGAAATCGCGGCAAGAAAGCAAAGCCCCTTAAAACCAACATTCCTGGCCTCCAAATTTAGCCCAGGGTGGCTGGTTCTTAACTGCGCCAATCAACACACCATGATGTGGCTGAAAGGGGTAGTTGCGGAGTTAAAACCGTGGGAAGGGGCGAACCTTGTGATGGTCGTGGAAAGTGAAACTCCTCGCCCACAAGTCCTTGTGGGATACTTTCCAAACAGCGCTGAGGACCCTACGGATTTGATTCTAGATGACATCGAGGGTCAGAACTCGGGGTTAAATGTGTCTGAATGGATAGTGTTGCGCAGAGTACAAAAACCCTGAGTCACCGAGCTGACTCTCTCCGTGTACCTTGTATCAATGGAAGAGCTAAAGAAGGCTCAATTTGCAATTGGGTATAATTTCAGGTCTGTCCAACTAAGACCCAAGGCTGGAACAGTTAAGGCTGTGTCAAAGGCTGGGAATGGCCCAAGTCAGATTAAAACCCTGACTGACGATACTCAGCCTTCGACATCAGGAGTCACCAGGCCTAAAATTGTGGTCAAGGCAAAGGCGGGCCCTGGTAAATCAGTAGGAACTGCAGAACCCAAGTTGGGGACTTCCGAAAAGAAGTCTACAAAAACTAAGAAGAAGCCCCTCCTGTCCGTGCCAAGCCGGGCAAAAGCAAAGGTCCTAATTGATCCACCACCAAGGCTGACAGCGGCAATAAAAAGCCATCTTAGTCATGGCCAATGATCACCTAAGTTGCCTTCAGATAAATCTCCATCATGCTAAAGCGGCATCAGACGTGTTTAGCAGGAGATTTATATCGGAGAAACTTAGTCTGGCGTTCATTTAGGAGCCCTGGGTACATCAAAACCGCATCAAAACACTTCCTACAAAATCATGTAAGATAATATAGAGTAATGAACATGATTATCCTAGGGCAGCACTACTGCTCAACACTAAACTAAACTTTATTCCTCTTTTACAGTTCATCTCGAGGGACGTGGTTACAGCAGTTGTCGAGGTACCAACTTCAGGAGGTAGCCACGAGGTAGTAGTTACCTCAGCCTACTTTCCCGGAGAAGCGGATTCATTACCTCCTCCAGAACTAAAACAGCTCATCAACTACTGTAAACGCAGAGGAAAGCATTTCATCATTGGATGCGATGCAAATGCACATCATTCGCTATGGGGCAGCATGGATACCAATGCCAGCGGTGAGCACCTTTACGATTTTACATTGTCTAACAACTTAGAGATACTAAATCAAGGTAATAAGCCAACCTTTATGAACATCATTAGACAAGAGGTCTTGGACCTAACACTTGCCAGTATGTTTGTTCATAAGTACAAAAATAAGCAGGTGGCATGTATCGAACGAGATTTCCATGTCAGATCACAGACACATCAGGTTTGATATAGATGCCACACTCAACACATATCAGGAGTACCGAATCCCTAAATTAACTAACTGGGAACTCTATAGACAACACCTCAATGCTGCAGTTGTCTCTCCCGGCGGTAGCATTAGCACGACTGAGGAGCTAGACTCAGCCACTATGCAGCTGCCATGACTTCATTCGAACACAATTGCCCTCTGAAATAAAAGACTTGCAATCGGCAGGTACCATGGTGGAATAGGGAACTGAGTTTTAAGAGAAAAGAAGTCAGGAAACTATTCAACAGAGCTAAACTCTGTGGCATCTGGGGGGAATATCAAAAGGCTCTAAGGGAATATAACATGGAATTAAGGAGACGGACCTTCTGCGATGGCATAGATCAATTGCCCGCAGATATCAGGCTCCATAAGGTACTTTCGAAAGATCACACGAATGGTATAGGTACACTTCAAAAGGAAGATGGGAACTACATCGAGAGATGCGAGGAAACAGTCAGGCTCTTATTAGAAACTCACTTTCCCGACTCTCTCACTCCCTATCAAGGAATAGTAACTCCAGACCCGATTGAGGTGGACAAGTACGGAGCCTCTAACAGGAAGAATCTTCACTCCTAACAAGGTTAGATGGGCCATTGGCACATTTAAGCCCTTTAAATCCCGCCTTATTATAATGAGATGTGTAAAGTGCCTAAGTACTGAATATAATTACCTGCATCGACAGTGACTGTGAAGTTGTGCTTTTCCCTGAAAAGAAATGAAGGAATTTTATTCTGAATTTTCAATTGAATCATTTTGGAGTTTTTTTCTTACCTTCATCGGCAGTGATTGTGATATTACGCACTTCCTGAAAAGAGAAAATCAGAAATTATTTTTTTGTAACTTAAATATATTTCCATAAATTAATTTGTAATAATTACCTGCGTCGGCAGTGTTAAATACCCCTTGCCGAAACAAGGACAGAATAGTGTATTGTTACGTGCGTGGCCTTAGTTCGTTATTTAAAACACAATATTTCATATATCATTAACAAATTCTCTCTTTGATTAAACTTCACTATTTACTTTCATAACTTTTACAAACAATTATCAAATCAACTCTTTACAGTTATCGCTAGTACTGCACTTCTAATTATCGCAATAGTTTACTTCGTTCATTTCACTGTCTGAAATAAGGCTGCCTCCTGGATGTGAGAAGCGCCGTATTTATACTCAACGAAGTATCCTAGAACCTTCCTGAATATTCTGTTCTCCGAACTCAAAGTTTACTAGGATGTCACTAACCTAAAGGTGTTTCTATTTCCAACAGATGTCGCTTATGTCACTTTGTAGCTCGTAACACTGCCCCCTTCTTAAAATTGTTCGCCCGAGCATCAGGTGGTCCACGGTCTTGATGATCGTAGTATTTGCATAAACGATACAGGTGAACGATTTTCCGTTTACCTATTGTACCACGCTGAATCCGGTATATTACGTCATTAATTCTAGTTACCACTGAATACGGTCCTTCCCACTGTTGTTGTAATTTTGGAGAACGTCCCTAACGTCGTTTCGGGTTGTACAGCCAAACAAGGTCACCTTCATTAGATTCTGCTGAATTAGCACGTAAGTCATAGCGACTCTTCATCCGATCGGTGTTTATTGTTAATTTTGCTCTCGTTTCCTCATGCACATCAGCTAATCGTTGTCTAAGCTCCGATACATAGTCGTCTGGTAAATTTTGTTCGCCTCTGGGTGTACCAAACTTGAGGTCGCTTGGTAAGCGCATCTCCCTTCCGAATACGACCATAGCTGGAGTTTGCCCTGTCGTGTTGTGAACAGTTGATCGATAAGCCCATAGGAATACGGGAATATGTCGACCCCAATCGTGTTGATGACAGTCGACTACTTTCTTTAGATGCCCGTACAATGTTCTGTTGAAGCGCTTTACCATGCCATCAGATTGGGGATGAAGAGGAGTTATTCTGGTTTTTCTTATTCCCAGCATTTTACACATCTGCTGGAAAGTCCGTGATTCGAAGTTCCGTCCTTGGTCCGAATGAAGTTCCTGAGGTACACCAAATCTACTGACCCAATTTATTAGTACTTGTTCCGCAACTGTGTTTGTCTCTTGATAAGGGATTGCATAAACTTCAGGCCATTTTCTGGAATAATCAATAGCAACTAATACGTAACGGTTACCATTATATGTTTCTGGAAAAGGTCCAGCGATATCTATGGCTATCCTTTCAAATGGGCCTCCTACATTATACTTATGCATTTCTCCTCTGCTTCTGTGTGGCGCTCCTTTGCAAGAAGCACAGATAATGCATCTGCGGCACCACTTCTCTACATCCTCTCGCATAGGTAACCAATAAAACCGTTCTCGTATTTTGGAAATTGTTTTATTCACCCCCAAATGTCCTCCAGATGATCCACTGTGCATTTCTTCTAAAATATCTTTGACCTTGGATGCTGGCACGACGGTCTGCGTTCGGAATTACTCGCCGTTAGTTGCTTCCCACTTGCGTTTTAATATTCCACACTCAACGTGAAGAGAATTCCATTGAGCCCCATAGCTCTTCAGTTTCTCACTCCTCTCCGAGATATCTTTCAATTAAGGTCTTCCCATGTCTTCTTTTGAAGCAAGAATGGCTGATATGTCTGCGCCTTACCGTTGTGCTGTTCGCAAGCTCTCTTTGTCCCAACCCGTCGATGGTTCCACCGTTATCAGCTGTGTAGTTGCCTTTGTTTCTTTTTCTTCCACCCGAACGCAATGTTTGCATTCAACTTTACACGGAAGTAGTGAAAGGGCGTCTGCATTTCCATGGATTCGTCCTCTTCGGTGTTGGATTTCAAAGTCATAATCTTGGACTCGCTCTATCTACCTCGCCACTTGCCCTTCAGGGTTCATAAACTACAAAAGCCCTTTAAGCGCTGCATGGTCAGTGCGGAGGATAAATTTCGGCCCGTAGAGATATTTATGGAAATGCTTGGTTGAGTTGACAATGGCAAGTAGCTCTTTCCTTGTAGCACAATAATTTCTCTCTGAATTTGAGAGTCTTTGCTAAAATAAGCCACTGGTACCTTTTGACCATCCTCCTCCTGTGAAAGCACTGCACCAATACCTACATTGCTGGCATCCGTGTCCAATATAAATGTTTTTCCCAGCTTTGTATAGTGAAGTACTGGACTTTCACAGCGATGCTGCTTCAAATTCTCAAAACTCCCGTTACATTTATCTGACCATATGGACGGCTTTACTTTATCTGCAAGTTGATGTAGGCTCCTTGCTATATCTGCAAAACCTTTTACGAATCGCCTGTAGTAGGTAGCTAGACCAAGAAAACTCCTTAATTGATGTTTGTCCTTTCGAATTGGCCAATTTTTGACAGCTGTTATCTTTTCTGGATCAGTTCTTACGCCTTTAATGAAAATATGTGCCCCAAATGTTTTACTTCACTTTTAAATAGAGCGCATTTATACGTACTGCGCTTCAGTTGTTCAACTCTCAGTCTTTGTGGTAAGTCCACTAAGTTGTTTTGATGTTCCTCGAATGTATTTCCGATTATTATTATGTCATCTAAATAGACAAGACATGTTTTCCAGGTTGATCCGCATAAAACACATTCTATGAGTCGTTCGAATGTGACTGGAGCATTACATAATCCAAATGGCATAACTCTGAATTGCCATAAGCCACTTCCAACTGCAGGCAATTTTCTCTCGGTCCTCGGGATGTATTTCCACTTGCCAGTAACCACTCTTCAAGTCCAGTGTGGAAAACCATTGCGCTCCAGAAAGGGTGTCGAATGTACCATCAATCCTTCGTAATGGGTAGCTATCCTTTCTGGTTACGTTATTTAGTTGGCGGAAGTCCACACAGAATCGGGTGCTGACATCCTTTTTCCTGACCAAAACAACTGGCGATGTCCAAGGGCTGTTAGACTCCTCTATTATGCCTTGTTCCTTCATGGAGTTTATCATAGCTGCATCTTCTGGTTGTTTGGCTAATGGTAGTCTTCGTGATGTCCGCCGAATGGACCTAGAATCTCCTGTATCGATTCAATGCTGGACAAGATTTGTTTTGCCGAAATCATTATCATTCATTGCAAATAATTCCGAAAATTCCTCGATCACCTACTAGATAAAAGAAGCTTCCGAACCTGTTGGGTAGTAGCTGGTATAGGTTTCGTCTCCTTATCATTACTACCGTTACCCAAATTGACGATTTGGTAAACGGGTTCACAATTTCCAATTAAACCACCTTCTTTAGTTGTACTTCATTTTCGGATGTGTTGAACACTCTGACTGGAATTAAGGTTGCGCAATCTGCCTTTACTAAAGTCTTACCAATGATGATGTTCGTTTTACCACAGCTGATATGTCAATTCCACTAATTGACAAATACGAATAGACTGCGTTCGCAAAGTACAGTTTAATGAAATCTGTCAATTCCTCTAATTGACTTTCGAAAGAAAAACTGCAATTACAAACGAGAACCTACGTATGCTGAAATAAAATATCCTGGTGGAGTGTAGCGGTTAAATAAAAAGAGGATAATTATCACTCAATTGTTCACTTGCAATTCAATGATTCACTGTGTTGTTATATGTATTTAATTACTAAAAGAAATTTAAATGTGCAAAGGAACAATATTTTACTAGAATTTATCTTTTTTCCTTTCAATAATGACAAATTAGAAAATTATGCTACGTTAAAATTTCATATACACAATGTAAAGAAAAATCTCCCTTTCTGTGTATGTTAACTATAATGATTTACTAATGGCTGAAAGTAAATAATAATTAGAACTCAAGGTAGATCTAGTTTCCAATTATTATGTTGTGCAAAACTGAACTAATGGCATATTTTTTACACGATAAATAATTGTTGGAAATTTTGATTTACTTGAGTGAAATAGTTAAATGGCTGAAAGAAAGAAATTAATAATAAAAAATTCAATCGTTCACAAAGTTACCTTTAATTAATTCAAATTTGTCACTAACAAATTTTCACAAATAAGATGCTTGAAAATTCCTTGTTGTTTGCAAATTGCCTTGGAAAAAATTGATGTTTTGCTGGTGAAAAATGCCTTGAGTTTCGATGAAAATCTATTTCCTTTATTGCTGATGACACTGGAGAAATTTGCAAATTGTGGGAGGAATGCTATCAAATATGCTCGCACTTTGGCAACTTTGAAAATAAGAAGACAGAATGAAGAATGAACCCCCTTTTTATAGAGAATTTTGTTCCGATTTCATATCCATAAAAATGAATTTCTCGATTTTCTGACGACATTTAAAAACAATGTTGATTATAATTATTCTTTCTTGATGTCAAATGACACGCTGCATTTTTTGACATATTTACCATAGGAATTCTTTTTAATTTCACGTAATTGTGATAAGTTTTCCGAATCTGTGCCATAACTTTTCGATAGGCCATCTTTTAGTTCAATTTACCAAATTCCTCTCAGAACTCATTTTCGTTCATCTTTATTCGTGTCAGTTTCACACCTTTGTATCTCTATCGCACTTGTTGGTGCAAAGGGAAATTTATAAAATCGCGAATTACCCGTAACACGTGAAGAACATCGCGACGCGAACGCGCCCATCGGATTCTGCGTCTCTTTTTACACCGGGGTGACAGTTTAAACGTCGCGAAAATATGAAGTTCGCCGGTATATTTATATTCGTGAAATGTCACCGCGCGCGAGTTTGTTTTTATTCAATTTATGGTAAATAGTGTGTTTTGTGCTGCTTGAAAGGTGCTCATCATGGTATTTCTACATTAATACAGGTATGTATACGTTTTCTTTTTAATCCCCTTTCGTGTAATTACGCAAAATTACAACTTTCCTCATACTGTGTATACCTGTCAAGGTGAGTTTATTTTTACAAAATTCTCATATTAGGTATTCACAAATGTGTTGAAAAGTTATTTCTGTGTTTTTACTATATATATATTTTATGTTTTAAGTGTTTTCTGCTGAGAAAACATCAAATATATATCTCTTTAGAACTTGTTATTGTTTGTATGCCTTATGTGGTGGCTTACCTACCACCATACAAATGGAATCTTGTTGTGGTTTTTCGTATATTGGAATTTATTAAATAACATAGTTTTCTTGTGCTTTTAATTCGTTATTTTGATTTAGTTCAATTTTTTAATTCATTTTGTTTATTTCAGGTCGTGGTGGGACCGTTGCATCCGTGTAGTCTCCAGATGCTGGTAAGATTTTTTTGTTTTACATTAAATCTAATTTTCTCCTTTTCTTTTTAGGTTGGTCGAACAATTTTCGATGTTACATTAGTAGGGTTAGGCATCACCAGATAGAATCGGCATGTCCCGATGTTATCAGTAAGCTTTGTCCATACTAGCGTCTCGGAGCATGCAGAGAGAGTAATATTTTCACAAACTATCGTCCTTATTTCGAAGGATAATTTGGTTCTACTTCTAGTCTCATCGGAATTTCTATGTTGCCATATTTGAGGATCTGTTCTCCGACATCCAGATTTATTTTATATGTGGTCATGAAATCTACTCCAAGAATGCATTCATCCATGATATCTGAAACCAGGAAAGTGTGAGGAAATAGTAGTTCGCCTAGTTGAACATCCAAAGTTATTTATACAAAAACTTGTGCTGCTGCTCCAGTTGCTGTTCTTAGTAAATATTTGGAAGTGTTGTGAAGCCACTTGATTTTTACGCGATCTGCTCTAATAATTGATCTCGAAGCACCAGTGTCGATAGTAATTGCGCAGTCATTTTTTCCCACACTTCCATATATAACGAGACTGCTATTATTTCTCTGCAACTGGCCTACTTGAATGATGACTTCGGGGCCGTCGACTCTACCAACCAACCTCTGCCCCAAAGTTGGTTTTTACATGTTTTCCGACTGCTCAACAGGAGACCTGATGCGACTAGTCGCTGTTTGATTTCTAGTCTCTCTACGAATAGTTTGCTCCCTAGCTGCACATCTTTGGCATACTTTTCTGTCCTCCTCTTCTTGTGATTCCATTCGTCGACGTTTTCTGCAGTCTCTTTGGAGGTCTATTACAATTCCAG
The DNA here is from genome assembly GCA_963930735.1 of Dioctria linearis. Lineage (NCBI taxonomy): Eukaryota > Metazoa > Arthropoda > Insecta > Diptera > Asilidae > Dioctria > Dioctria linearis. The sequence continues at coordinate 59,571,381 of OZ005743.1, read as the reverse complement.
CATCGAAGAGTACCATGTGACCGAGTACTCTCTGATGACTGCAATCTGCTGCAAGTACATTCCTCCACCCAAATTTCTCTCACTCGTACTGCACTCCGAGAAGCTTGTCTAGCAGATTCATATGCTAATGCATAGGCTAGCGCTTCTGCTGTTGACTTCTTTCCTGCTAGCCTTAGTGCTTGTTGTAAATTTTGATCTGCGATAGCGTTCACAAATGCTTCTGTTGCCACTTCATTAAGGAATTCTGCATTTACGCTAGAGCATGAAAGATAAGCTAATCTTTCCACATCAGCCTGCAGTTGTTGTAGTGACTCGCCATGCTTTTGAATCCTGTTACGCAATTGCAGGCGATATACTTGCTACATGTGCTCATTATCATAACGTAATTCTATCGCCTGTACCAATGAAGTGTAATCAAGTTGCCTTTCAATCGATATAGTTTGTATTAGCTCTGACGCAGGACCCCGAAGTGCTAAAACCAGAGCTGTAGCTTTGTCTTCGTCATTCATCCATTTACTTCGGAAGCTGCCTCAAACTGTCTCTTGAAAATATGCCACAAATTTTGTCCATCAAATATTGGAGGTTTCATTCTGCCTGCACCGGATATTTCAGTTCCTTCGTTCCGAGGTTGTCGATGGTTCATTCTTTTCAAACTTGCTTTAAAGGTCCCAAGCATCTCCGTAGCATTATGTTGCACTTCCGACACTTGTAGTTGCACTTCCGACACTTGCTGTTGAACATCCAGCACTTCCTGCTGGATTCCTTCAATTTTTTACATTTTGCTCGTCTAATGAATTTTTATCAAAAGCCTTCTGTTCCTCGAAACAAGTTTCTAGACAATTCTGCAAAGAACTCTTTTGTTCATCCCAACGGGCTTCCAGAGAAGTCTTTTGTTCGTCCAAACGTGCTTCTAGAGAATTCTTTTGTTCCTCAAAAGCATTCTTTTGTTCCTCAAAGGCTTTCTTTTGATCGTCCAAACGGGCTTCTAGAAAATTCTTTTGCTCATCCATTCCAGAGAACTCTTTTGTTCCTCAAAAGCATTGTTTTGTTCGTCCAAACGGGCTTCTAGAGAATTCCTTGATCCTCAAGAGCATTCTTCACTTGCAGGGTTGAAAGCTCCATTTTGGTCATTAAAGTACCCAAAAACTGTTCAATGTTCAGCGCAGGCTCTTCCTCAGTTTCTGGTTCTTCGTCGAAAATGTATGTCTCAGGATTATTTTCTTCCCTATCAAAGCTTGTCTAAGTCGCTCGACTAGACCAGTCTTTAGACCTGTCGTTTGCAATGACCGCTTCCCCAACTCCACTTTCAATTCCTGTATGCGAAGCTCCTCTAGTTTGCGGCCCATTACTTTGATAATTCACTCACAGTTTAAAGTTTCAGACGATTTCACCAATTAATCACTCTTTGAATTTCAAAGTCAAATGCCACCAATTTTTTTCGCGATTTTATTTTACTTCTGCCACCAGTTGTTACGTGCGTGGCCTTAGTTCGTTATTTAAAACACAGTATTTCAAATATCATTAAGAAATTTTTTCTTTTATTTAACTTCACAATTTACTTTTATAACGTTTACAAACAATTATCAAATCAACCCTTTATAGTTATCGCTAGTAGTGTACTTCTAATTATCGCAATAGTTTACTTCGTTCATTCACTGTCTGAATAAGACTGCCTCCTGGATGTGAGAAGCGCCGTATTTATACTCAACGAATTATCCTAAAACCTTCCTGCATATTCCGTTCTCCGAACCCCAAGCTTACTAGGATGTCACTACCCTAAAGGTGTTTCTATTTCCAACAGATGTCTCTTGTGTCACTAAGCAAACATAAACCGAACACCGGATAACATTACATGCAATGCACAAAAAACATTAAACAAAAATATTAAATATTATATAAACGTTTTTTTTTTAAAACATGTTTAGAAACGTCAAGAACAAACTGCTCAGCCATTTTATTAACAGTAATACACATGCGATTAACAGGATCATACATGCTAAAGTTAGACTTTGAGGAGTTAACATGCAACAGAGGTAGCCTTCTCAAATTGTGCCTACTATCACGAAAAGAGATTTTGTGAAGCAACAACGGGGAATCAATATTCGCGTTTAAAAACTGATGCACAAAAGTAACATCGGCAACTATGCGACGTTTCTTTAGCGAGTGCATATTTAAAAGCTTCAAGCGATCCTCATAGGGTGGAAGAATTAATGAATTTATTCCAGGGTAGTTGCCTGAGAACAAATCGTAGGAAGTCCCGTTGAACAGACTCGGTGCGGTCGATGTGTGTACCGTAAAATGGAGAGCAGACCTGGCTAGCGTATTCAAGAAGTGGTGTTACAAAGCAAGTGTACAAACGCAAAGTTATGGTAGGATTCGAGAACTCTCGGGACCAACGTTTTATAAAGCCCAGTATGGAACTAATCTTTGATACTGTGTAGTTTACGTGGGAGATAAAATTCAATCATAATTGTAAGAAATTGGTTTCTGATTTCTGTGGAAAGTCATAACCTCACATATGTCTATATTGAGTGTGGAGTTATTGCTTTTACACCAATCGTAAAATCTGTGAAGGTCACTCTGTACCTGCTCAAAATCGTTGAAATATTTAATCTGGGCGAAAAGTTTAATGTCGTCAGCATAAATCAAGACCTTATAGGACCTCACAACAGAGACAATGTCATCAATAGACAGAATAAAGAACAAGGGGCCTGTTATGACCCAGATCTTAATTATTTAGTTAAGAATTAAGTTAGTATTACAAGTTCAAGATATTCAAATTCAGTTTAATCATTATAAAACAAGAACTTCATTTAGTCTAGCGTAAGCATTTTAAAGGGTTATTATTCTTAAGTTTATTGAACCAGCGAGCATAATTCACCACCGTGAGCAAAGCCAATTTCCATTTTTTCGCTTTACATGCAGTTTTTACAATATTTACGCCAGGGGTATTACTGCTGGGTCAGCATTCTCACTGCGGTGAATTATTAATTGCTCAAGTCGATGAACCCTGTTTCTTACAGGTCAATTTGTGTATTGATTTTTTAATATTGATTACGCATGTTCAATTTTGTTTTAAATATATTGACTGAAATAAATAATTATCTCAGTTTTGTTATAGTCGACAATCAGTGCGTTTCAAGTAATTCAAGGCCAAAATCAGTCAGAACCGTCAGCTTTTCAACCATTCCCCTTTATTTTGAGTATCGATACAAGCATCGATATTCAATTCTACAGCGGTCTAGATTGTACATCTAGGGCTATATATCTCAGTTAAAGTAAAAGAGCTTTAACTTTAACAGGGCCCAAATGACACCCTTGAGGTACAACAGACGAAGCCTTCCAGACTCTTGAGATGGAATGTCAAAATAAGACTTGATATGTTCTGTTATCTAAGTAAGACTCCGTCCATTTAAGAAATGTTAGAGGAAACCCATTCTTTTCCATTTTGAAAAGTATCACGGAGTGAGATAACTTGTCGAACGCTTTACTAAAGTCTGTATAAATACAGTCTGTCTGTTAGCCTTTTGCAAATCCGCCAATGGTATCTGAGACAAATTCCAACAAGTTAGTTGTTGTAGACCTGCCCGAAATAAACCCATGTTGGTTTGAAGAGAGTAAATTATTACAGGAGGTTGATAGTTGAGAAGAAATTATAGATTCGAATAATTTGGGCATGCAAGATAATGTTGTATACGTAAAGTATACAAAAATTATCTAAAAAATACTCTGATTTAAAATAGTCTAATGTAAAATATTTTAATTTAATTTTCATACATATAAGCCAAGCATGCTTAAAACATGCACGGCTTATCTTCATAACGGCGAAGAAATTGCCGTCAGCAATTTCCTCGCATTCCTTTCAATAAACGAAAATATTCCCATAACCCATAAAACGAGTTGGGAAAAATAAAAGAATTAAATTTCAAACCCAAGTCGCTTCAATGGAAAAAAGCCCCACGACAAATTTTACCTTCAGTAAGATTTGTCGTATATACGATATGTATGTACATATATCCATACATACATATCGGGCGCATGAAAATTTTACTTCGGTGAAGACTGAAACGATCAAGTCTTCACCGAAAAAAGCTCTTATCAGCAAATTGTCGCGAGCTGCATACATTGTGATCGCAACAATGTATGCACGGTAGCAAGACGATGGTTGATATTTATGAAAATATCAAATTTCAATTTCAACCATCGTTCGTCGCGATAATTCTGGGCATGTTTAAACATGCCCAGCGTAAAATAATTTTCTCAGGATAGGAATGCTAATTAAGCATTTTCCTATCCTGAACGAAGAGACTTACGATTGAAAAATCTAAGTCTCGAGACAGTCGGTTTTTAGATGTACAAGCAGTCAGTTTGAGTCAGTCGAGTTCACAAAAAAAAACCTTGGTTGGAATCGCGCGGTTAAGTTACACGTAAGAAATTTTTGGGAGTATCAATAGAGATAACTTTGAAAAAAAGGCTTTTGAAAAAAAAAATAATAAGGGTGGATTATGAAGTGATCGGCTCGGTTGTTTTAAAAAAGGCAAATTATAGAAACGAAGACGTTTTCTCCTCACCAAATCGAGTGGTGATAGTTAAGTTGAATTGTGTAATGGAAGTTATACTATTGTTTAAGAACAAAAGTGAATTGGAGCAAAAAGCCCCTAGTGTATAAAAAAATAAAGAGTAAATAAATCAAAACAAAGGGGAGTTTTTCACGCATACAGAGGTACTATCTGCTCCGGCAAACCTTGGGCAGCCAGGTTTGTAATTGTCAGTGTAAAAATATATAACAATAATTTTGCAATAGGCCTATAGTTAGAAATATCATTTTTACTACTTTTTTTTTTTGGATAGGTATGATAAAGGAATTTTTCCATAGCTGGGGAAACAAGCACTATCGAGCGATTTTTGGAAAATAATTCTCAACGGAGCTACCAGAGAAAGGCAGCAAGACTTAAAAAAGGCTGGAGGATTCCATCCGGACCCGTTGTGAAGTCATTTGGAAGTCCATTAATATGAACGAGTATATCCTCTTGTGTTATTGAAGGGATAGTAAATGAAACGTTATGAGAGTCATTCATATGACTGAAGTTGCTCTTTTGAGGTTGAAAATTTGAGGCAGGCTAAGGCATTGTCAAAACAAGAGGAAAACGTATTACAAATTTCAGACGAATCATCGCTACCAGAGTCTTTGTACTTCATGGTATTGGGATAATTGTCTGTTTTTTCTTCATATTAATAAACTTAAAAAAAATATCCGTGGGTCCCTAAATAATTTAGCACGCATACTTTGAACCTACTCATCATAAAGTATGGAGGAAAGCTCTTTGAACTTATATGATGTGAGGAAATTGTTGTGACTTATAATGTCTTTGTCCCGCATATATCTTTTCCACAGTTTATTCTTTCTATTGTTAAGTCGTTTCAGTTCTTTATTGAACCATGGCGGTGATGTTTTAGTCAACCGCTGACGCTCGTGGGGAGCACAAGAAGAAAATAAATCGAAAAGAATTATGCGAAACTTAGAAACGCGTCTTCATCAACACTATTACAAGACAGCAGCGTGTTGAAATCAAGAGAGGCAAGTCCACTAGAAAGTTCGGAGAAGTCAGCTTTTCTAAAATTGAAGAAGTACTGTGTTTCGTCACAGTTTGTTAAGTTTCATAGCAATATGTAATTAGTAGAGGGGGTGGTAATTGTCAAGAGTAGATATTATAACTGGGGTAGGTTCAACTAATAAGCTACCCGCGTTAGTAAAATATACTCGAAAAAGAGATTTCCACAGTGAATGTTTAATTTAATTCTATTGAGTTTTTACCTGCATCGGCAATGATGGTGATAAACTGCATTTCCCTGAAAAGCAAATCAGGAATTTTGTTATTTATGACTATACCATTTTTAAATAAATAAGTTTGTGATACTTACCTGTGTCGGCAGTGTTAAATTTTCCTTGCATCACTAAGAACAGAACAGTGCATGTTCCTGGATATTCCCTTGATATTCAATGTAATTCTATTGAGCTTTACCTGCATCGGCAGTGATGGTGATGTGATTTTGATATTGTGCATTTCCCTGTAAAAACAAAATCAGGGGATTTTTTTTGCGACATTACAATATTTCCATAAATTAGTTTGTAATACTTACCTGCGTCGGCACTGTTAAATTTTCCTTGCATAAGCAAGAACAGAACAGTGCTGTAAAAGTGCGTAAATGAAAACATTAGTAACCATATGTGAAGGTGCTATAGTCTGGCATCCACCTCCGGGAGACAATAGCTGAAAGGTATGAATTTTGCTAAGAACACGACGAATAAATAAAAGATAAATAAAAAAAATAAAAAATTTAATTTAATAATAAATAAGTAAAAAAATAATTATATGTATATTATATAGATATAATAAATTAAATATAATTTCAACAAAGAAAAAATGTATTTATTTATTTACCTTAATAAACAAAAGATGTCAATGCACCCACACAAAAAAAGAGAGAACAAATCAAGAGGCAAAAGCAGATTTGCAACGGAAAGGAGTGCACTCAGTCACCTTCAGCTCAAACCATCGAGGGATCCTTTTACTACCAGCAGGTAGTTCACATGTGCTGTACCTATTTAAGGCATATTTTCTCAAACGACAAACATACATATCCATATATATTTCTTGGCGTTCAAAATTTTTTTTTAACCCATCTTGTGGTTTGTTTTTTTGCTTTTACTAGGGTTTTTTTCTTGTTAGATCCGGATTCCCATCCCGAGGTGTTGCCTAGAAAAAAACAGCAAGGAGGACGCGAAACTAAAAAGGACATTTTTTTTTTCATTATTATATTATATTATATATCATTACTATAAGATACGTATATTGTTCTATACGACTTACGAGCCGTTCTACAAATATATGCGAAAATTCACTTCAAAAATCAAACTTGCAGATGGAAGCAGACCATATCAAATTGAATACGGGTATTCTGGGTATTATAAGAATTGGTGTTAGACCCGTATAGCTATTGACTTATTTTTTTTTTTTTTATTTTTTTTTTTGTAATTATACTTGTTTCGTATCATTTTGGAAACGTTTGTAGAGCGGAAATTTACATAAATATCCAACATGAATGCCATAGTCCTATTGCACAAAAGGCTAATGTCCGTTTTGTGATGCTTGGAGTGAGGATTCTTCATATATATGAAAAATGCGGGGCTATTAAGGAATTTTCGATCAATGAAAACTAAAATATTTGAATTTTTTTTACACTCATTCATTTGATTTCACTATGGGAACAAAAAATTACAACAAATTACCATTTTAGGACAGCCACCTTATTTGGACAGTACAGACAAAATGCCATTACCAAATTGGTATTGCAAACGATGTGCATACAGTGTTATCTCTGGTTATATTTCACTTACTGTAAATTCAAACAATTCGCCCGCATATAGTTAAAAATCGCTTATGTACTTAGGCACAGATTTGTATTATTCACCTCATGTAATTATATCCGGATTGGACAGTATAATAAAAACTCATTAGATTTTTAGTTGATAATTTTACCGTCATCATAAAATCAAGGAATGAGTAACCAACTTAGCCTAGATATAAGTAGGTACCTCTAATTATGTAGATAAATGATTCCCCAAGAGCTTTTAGATTAAATTGTAAATTAATTACTAAACTCATCTCCCATGAATGATTCGCTTACCACTCAATTCGTATACACATTGCTTATTAGCAACGAAGCCCCGAGAGGTATCGAAAAATTATCAATCTGATATGTATGTAAGTATGTAGTACCCTTTGTAGGAAGGGTAGCTTTATCCCGATTACTCAAGGCGAATATACTGGTATTATTGAATTCTGCTAACGTAATTATCTTAAACACGAACTTTTCTAATATGTTACATATGATTAGGAGAAGCACAGCTTCATGAAAGTTAAACATAACGAAGCAATAAGACGGAAGTTGAACCCATTAAAATGAAGTGATAATTGAGAGTAGAAGTATAGCTAAGATTATAAGTTTGCTGCAATCAAAATATGTACTTATAATAGATTGAGTCCATTGAAAATTGTGGGGATATAATTATCTATGTAATACTTATAAAGGCTGGCGAGAGAATGAAATATCATGGGGGAAACTTAATTCCAAAAGAGGTAAAATGGGGACGCCGAGAAATAATTCATTTTTTTCGTTTCTTGAGGGTTCTAATATGAATAACGTCGACACCATCTGCATACATATGAATAGTCTTTTGGCTAAGGAGAATATCTTTCTCATTGGTTATGCTCATCTTAGCATGTCATAGTGAGCCTTGATATAGTCGTTACTGGTCAATGCCAGCTGAAAGTAACTGCGGTTTAATAGACTAAATAAATTCAAGCAATACAAGAGGGAAAGGTATCTGTCTCGTTAGCTCATAGGTGAGAGCAGTCGCCCAGAAAGGGGAAGGTCCCAGTTTCAAATACCGGACGAGGTGGTTGTTTTTTCCTACTGTATTTATGATTTAAATTAGAATCGTTAAATATAAGAGTTCCTTTATTCTCCATCTTGGTATAATAGTTAATAATGTGTGACATTTCCAGAAGTATCAGCTCTATTTTCCTTGTTTTAACTATTTATTTCTTAAAATAAACTCGTAAAAAGCAAAGGATTTTAATGTTGGCCTGCAATTTGAAAGATCTTTTTGTCGGCTTCAACTCTAGTAGGAGGAATAGTAAGGAGATATTTATAGCATGTTTCCAATTTAACTCCACTGTCGTCACTGTCTTCAAATACAGTCCCATCTCCCTTCGTATTCTTTTAGCATCATATATATTTAATCCTTGTTTATTGAAACGACCTCTAGATGTGTTTAGATATTCTTTGTTACGGTACTGATATGTGGGGAGTAGATGATCTGTTTAGAATTTTTCTCAATTGTTGCCGTCGACGAGCGTCCAAGAATATATAAGAACAGCGAAAGCAGTCGGTCGGAGAGAAAATGTTATAATCACAATCAGTTAGAGCGGTAGGCAGAAAAAAATTAATTATACGTTTAAAGGAAAGATTCAGAAATGCTTCAACTGTAACAAGCGTGGACATATAACACCGAAATGTGCAAGGCCGAAAATTGTGTGTAATAAGATTGTGCAGTGAACCCCGCAAAATTTCAATGAAGTGCTGTAAAGTGCAACGCTAATTCGTTTACAGAGAAAAACTTGTGTTATTTTGTAGAATGGTCAGTGAATGAACACAATTTTAATGGTTATATTGACACGGGTTGCAGCATCGTCACCGTCCGTGAGGCTGACGCAAAATGTCCTAAATTAAAAAAGGAACCGTGTGATTTAATTATTTCTGGTTCTGTGGGACAAATCCCAGCGATAAAATGAAGAAGTATAAGATTTTGTCGGACAGCGGGATCGATTCCAACGAAGAGTCAACTGACTGTGCAACAAACTAAAACAAAATATATACACAATATATATTTCTAGTAATTAGTTCAATATTCAATATATTTTTGCATATATGTACAGGTAGCGCGTAATTGTTCACCGCCGCTCCGTAGACGTAGCAGTTGGAGCATGACCGAGCTGTAAGCCAGGCCAATAAATGCGCCAATAAAACAAAAAGATGAAAGAACGGCAAAGTGCCTGATTCCCGAGAAGTGATAAAACCCTAAAGAGATGTAAACAAACTTCTAGCCAGACGAGACTGAATGAAGAAGGTCAAGGAGGAAAATTGGCAGAGCATAGGATGGCAAAGGAAAAATATATCAAGAAAAATAAAGGTGTTCTTATGAATAAGACGTGTTTTATTTTCAGTAGTGCTTTTAGATGATAAATATTCTCTTGCAATGGGTTTATACAGAACAGTAAAAGAGGAGAAAACTGGGCTCAAGAAATGAAATAAGTATTCAGTTTGGTAGCTTCCCATGTTCGCATTATAGAATCTAAACAAAATTGTTCCACGGACATAAAAAAAAATGTATAGGTACTGCTTGGAATAATATTGACAAACAAATGCAAGCTGTTGGATATAAATTTGCAATATCGAGATTAAAAGAAGTTTGGAATCAAATAAAAGCAGATATGAAAAAGCAAACTGAAAATCTAAGATAACGACAGTGTGCAACGGGTTGTTACATATGTAGAAACACTACATATGCTACGCCGTAAAAGAAAATCCACAAAGCCTAGAAATATAAAATATTTTATTTAATAAAAATTTTCGGTTAGCTAATCATGCATAAAGCACGATTAGCTTATCACCAAAATCAGCGAAGAAAATCGCATCACAAATTTTTTTCACATACGATTTATTTCTATACAAATGTTCCCATGACAAATTTTGCCTTCAGCAAAATTTTTCAGTAGCAACAATAAATTTAAAAAATAGATCGAAAGACACGATTTGTCGTGAAAAATGCAATATGTATGTACATATGTACATACCTACATATTGCGAAAAAAGCTTTCACGCTAAGAAACGCGCGCCGCATAAATGTATTATATGTATATGCGCGCCGCGATTTCAAGGAGGAGACAGTGGCGGATGTTTATTAAAATATCATACATATTTTGCAACCCACCGGCCATCGAAAAATATTCTGGACAAGTTTAGTCATGTCAAGAATAAATGTAAAAATTTTGTCATGGTAGGAAAATGCATTTAAGCGTTTACTACCATGAACGCCCGAACGACGGCTCTTGATCACGATTAAAGTGATCAAGCAGCGAGTTGATTTTCTGCCCGCCACAAGGATGGCCACACGTTGAGTTTCGTTTTTGTCATACGGTAAAAAAGTTAGAAAAATCATTACAAGGAAAAGAGAATTAAAATAAAAAGAGGTTTTTAATTTCGGGATCGGTTGGTCGGTTGGTGCTGAATAAAGTGAAACTGATTAAAATAGAAGATGTTGATTACCGCAAAGAAATAAATTGTTCTTGAAAATTATATTTGAATAAATTGAAACTAATTATAAATTAAGGTGTTGATTGTTAGCATATTACAATTAAATAAAGTGGAGCTAAAACGGATAAAATTTGTACTACGTCCACCCACCCATGTTGCGGTCGAATCGCCATTCAAAGTTATTTAACAAATTGGCGCAGCCGATAGGATAGTGGACGCAAGTTTTTAAAAGTCAAGAAAAACATAAGAGCTGGAAAAGCCGCTATCCAAAGGGGTTAAGTAGATTAGGTAAGTTCTTTCTAACGCTCCGGGTCGGTCAGCTATAACTTCCTCAATTTGTAAAACACGCAGCCACTCCCTCATCAAGGCACACAAGTCGACAATACAACGGTGGACCATAGCGGGCTTCATCCCAGCCGAAAATACAGAAGTCCACATTAAGAGGGCAGTACAATCAACAGCCATTTATCATCGATCCAGAGCTGAAAGGAACTTCGAAGCAGACAACGGGCCCCCTTTCAGCATTCATCCAGGGGAATTTAAGACCCCCCCCAGAAGCACTTTAGAAATTTAGAAAGTCTCCACTACCAGAAAGAAGACCGCGATTCTGAATTGAGAGGACCTTTGAAGACGGCAAAAGCCCCCTCTCAATTTGTCCAAGGGCATTAAGACGGCAGGAGCCCCCCTAGCTGCAAATTCTACTCACGGTGGTAAATGAGCGACAAAGCTCCCACACAGAAACCACGAACACGAACACATCAACTCCACAACAACCTTCCGCCCGGTACGAAGGAGGCAACGCGGGAGCAACATCCACAACACAGGGTGCAAATCAAACAACCCCAACAAATTCAACAAAAAGAGGAGTCACCCTTAGGTGCCGGACAATCCTTGCAAGTCCCCAAGTAAGACATAATTTAGAGTTAAAATCCTGTTCAACGATGAACGAAGCTAAAAAGAAAAGGAGAAGGATTAATAAAACTCAAACCAATTTCAAATACTTAACTTAAGTATACGCCAGGGAAATCGACTGGCATACAGATTCCTCCCACACTGACCAGGTACCTACGTACATATGTGGATATAAAATCATCTGAAATAAAAAAAAAGGAAACATGAATTAAATCATTTGAATAAACACTGAATTCTTAGAATAAGAAACACTAACATTGTATGAGAACTAAAAGTTATTCAACTTTCCCCCATGCAAAGTAAACATAACTACGTACAAACAACAACAGCAAAGTGAGAACTGGAATTTTGGTAATAATTATTCAAATTTCAAATTCCATCACTTGAAATTTGCAACAATTATTGAAAAATGATCACAGAACAGATTAATTATAACAAAACACTTTCCGCGAACAATTTCGATTTTCACCCTTTGACAGTTGTCGCAAGGGAAAGTATTTCACTCAAATATCGAGTTTTCACAATAATTAAGGTTTCACAACAAAACGAAATTAAACATTATGAACTAATGCAACTATTTATTACAAAAAAATAACTTCCCGCGCGATTTTCCGCGAAAATCAACTAAGGAAAATCTCACCTGAAGACAGGTTATGAGATCACAATCAATTAAAAGAACGAATATCTTATAACATAATCACACACATACACTAAATATTGCAAAAATTGCGATTTGTATAACTTAGTTGTGTCTTAGCAGCACACTATACATGGAAAAACGCACGGAAATCTCGCGACCGCGAAACCGTAAAAAACCGCAAAATTTATGTATTACCAACATATGGTACATCAATTTGGGATATTTTTTACGAGGAAACTGATGGTGGTATTAAAAAAGTGCTAAAGGATCTTAATGAAAAGGTATTTAATAATTTTTGATTTCTCATATAACTAATGAGAAGAAAAGAGATAGCGAGTGATAGCGAGATACCTAAGAATTACATTCCATGCGCCCGTTACACACGTGCTGAAATTACAGTATTGTTAAACAACAAAGGATTTTACATCAGCTTATTATACAAGCGTCTGTCTATCCTTTCCATACATAGTGTTTTTTCATAGTTCCAGGAACTATTCTCTACATTAAATTATTTGGTGATCCCCCAGGAACCAAGATATTGCGTAAAGAATCATAATTAAAAAATTTAGAAGAGAAAGTGCGAAACTCCTCCGAACTCTCTTTGATTCAGTGCGACTCAATAGAAAAACAAATCGAAAAGTCCCGAAGGAAAGACTAGCGACAACCGCACAGTTTAAAATAAACACAGGGAAGTTCAAAAAGAGCCTATGGAGTTTCGAGAATTCTCGCATTCTCTCGAATTAGAAACAAATCAGAACAGCGTAGATTTAAGAGAAAGTGCCATCGACAGTGTCAGTGATTCCACCGCGAGTGAAGTCTTGTTGAAGATTTAAAATCCCTAATATAGACATGTCTGATTACGCAAAAATTGCCAATTCTCGGGAGAACCGCACCCAAATTGAGCCTTGAGCTCCAAACATTATTAGGATGTTGCAGGCAGGTGATTCAGTGTATTTCGGTGGATGAGATAACAGCCTTCTTACAAATATTGCCCAGCAGACTTCGAGGCGAAGCTTATCAGCTTTTCGCCTCAACTATACATACAACTTTCAAAGAAGTAGAAGAACGGCTAAAGCGCACGTACCTGCCTAGAGAAATTGATTGCCACTAAGCAGTAGCTATTAGAAAATCTCACAGCCTTCTCGGCACGAGTAAAACACTCTCTAACGAAGCTACAGAATCCAAACACGATGCCACAGCAACACCAATTGTAAAAACTCATTTAGAGGACTTCGCCAAAAATGCATTAAAGACTTGTGTAAATAATGCTTATATGTGCCAAAATCTTTTAACTATGTCAAACGGCACTGTGGATGACCTCGTACATAAAGCACTTGACATGTCTACAGCAAAGCGCTCTATTCCTACAGCCTCCAGGTCACTGTCAATCAAATATAGTGCAAAATGCAATGCCGCATTCCAGTAAGTTCACCTATAAACCAAAGCGTGTATAATCCTGGCATCATATCATTCTCACGGGATTCTCGGCAAAATAATATACCCACGAATGCAAACAGTCGCATTCAGCAAACGCAGTTCACACATTTAAATACATCAGAAAATGTTCAACAGGCACCAAGATCACGAAATAGAAATTATAATTTAAATAATAAAAACAATTTTTTAAATAAAATCAGGTGTAGTTTTTGTAGTCTAATAGGCCATACATATGTAGACTGCCTCAAACGTAAAATACGCCTTATTGTGTGGACTGTAAATTGTATAATCACGATACACGTGACTGCCGCAGAAACAATAATCATATTCAAAGACGACATAATAGTGCACCACCAGATCAAAGTCCACGAGAACTGCAAGGGCCTAACAATTCAGGAGTATACACCGTATGTAAAAAATGTGAAGTTTGTGGCCGTTCTGGACATGCGAGACGCTCGGAGTCAGGAAAACGACGTATAGTCGAACCAAAACTCCCCGGCTCGACTATTAATAAACATACATATTTTTATAGCGCCAAGAAGCGGACTCGTAGAACCCGCGGGTCGAAACGTTGGGAGCATATATTTTAATAAAAACTACTCTCATTTCATTTTTTCAACTTAACATAGATCGGAGATAATCCTAAATAATCGTCTATATAACTGTAAACAAACCATCTAACAAAATAGGGCTACAATAAAGCTTGCTTTAGATATAGGCCAGGACGGACAAACTAAACTACTAGTCGACACAGGCACTGAGATAACTATAATTTAGAAGTGGTCATTTCAAGACCTCAAAATAATTAACCACAATGAGGCAGGTACACTTCAGACCCCATTTGGTACCGGGAAGACGCTGGGAAATTGCCAGGGAAACTTCGTGTTCAAAAACAAAATTCCCTGGATGCTTCAAGTCGTAAAGAACTTGCCCGGCATTTTCGTTGATGGATTTCTAGGAAACGATTTCCAAACGCACAACTGTAACGTTGTGGGTCCAAACAAAGCACAAAGGTTAGCTAGCACGGAAACTAATCCTGATGAATTTGTTTTGCCATTAGAGTTTGAAACGAACAAGCTACATTCCGAAAAAGCAGTCGAAGCAAGAACACTTGCAGAAGAGCTAGAGCCTAAACATGTTGAACTATCTACCTGCAGTGTCTTCAAGGCTTCTCAAACGAGAACAGCTGGCTCCCAAGCTCCAAAAGATCCCATAGAATGTGAAATGAGCAACATGAGGCCGACAAAATCAGGCAGCAATTGGTTACGTTTAAGGAATCGATAAACATACATGCGCGGTCTCAAATTGGTGCCCAGTTAAGAACTCAAGAAGAAATGTTTTGTTTATCCCGAGAGATAAGCGATGGAGTCTTCTTGGCGAACAGTTTGCTATCATCTGGAGTTGAATTGATGCTGGTTAGTATACTAATGCTAACAGTCACCAAATAGTCATACACAGCATAAATTTAAAACTGTATCCAATAAAGGACTACACAATGGTCTCGTACCATTCTCAAAATAGCTCTACCTTTCGAAATCCTTAGGCATAAGTCTTTTTAAAGAAACAAAAACCATACAAGAAAGAGAGCGGGTCCTAAAGCCTATATTAAAGGTGCTTTTTACTCCTCCGCCCCCTAGCATTAAAAATTCGACATGGTCAAATCTCACTAACATCGGCGCGGCGCGTATGAGTACTCTACACAACCTAAGGCAAAGACCACGCAGGTGTAGCAAACTCAGCCGTCAACAAAGGAGGAAGTAATTACACTCCAACATGCTAAATATATTGAAACGAAGCCTAAAAAGGAATTATATACACCGAACAAAATTATAGGAAACAATTATAAGAGGAAGAATAAGTCAACCGAAGGTTCAGCTGAAAAGTAGGCTAGACCCAAATTTAAACGCGGAAATAAAATAAAACGATATCTCAGCCCTGCGAAGAGTACAACAATATCTCCTTCCTCAAAGTTGATAGACTCGCCTATACAAATGCTATAACGCATTATATTCCATTGGTGCAAGATCAAGCACCAATCAATCAAAAATGTACCGCTTACCTGAAACACAGCGGAAAGTAATTAACGAGCACCTAAAGGAAAAGCCAACTAGGTTATGCAAGGTCTTTCACCAAACTCGATTTGGCCAACCGCCATCACCAAGTCCTTTCGATAAAAAATACCGACATAAAACAGTTTTCAGTACAGATTATGGGTACTACAGTTCAAGCATATGCCATTCGGGCTCAAAGGAACCCCGGCCACATTTCAACGCCTAATAAATTTTGTGCTTATAGACCTACAAGGTCTCAAAAGTTTTGTTTACCTAGATGACAGTATAATCTATGGTAAAAATCTGAACGATCACAACGAAAAGTTGAGAACAGTTTTCAATAAGTTGACAGAGAACAACTTAAAACTGCAGCCAGCGAAGTGCCAGTTTCTACGAAGAGAAGTTGTTTACCTAGGACATAAATGTGCTGGCGAAAGTGCACTGCCAGACCCAAGTAAGACGGCCTGCGTCCAAAAATTTCCTATTCCAAGAACAGTAAGTTAAATTCAGTCATTTGTAAGATTTGCCAATTACTACAGGAAATTCATTCCAGACTTCTCCAAGATTGTACGTCCAATCACAAATTTAATCCAAAAAGAGTAAAAATCACTTGGACCGAGAAATGCCAAGAAGCATTTCAAAGGAAAAAAATGCTGTAATTTTTCCATCACTTTTGATTCACCCCGACTTTTCAAAATCGTTTAATCTAACCACGCATGCAAGTAACGAGGCTTTAGGCGTGGTTCTTTGTTAAGGAGAAGTTGGAAAGGACCAACCCATTGCTTACGCAAGCCGCACGTTCAACCAAGCCGAAAAAAATTACTCCAAAATAGAGTATTGTCTGTGCTACGAAGAATTTCAGGTGCTACCTTCAAGGCAGGATATTCACGGTCTATGCAGACCTATTACAAGGTAAAATAATCCCTTCCTTGGTGCCAATGTATGCCCAGGGTGTTTATAAATTCATCAGTTGCGAACCGTAATGGAAGTTGTACTTCCCTATGTTCTTTGCGATGCTTAGTAGGAGATCCGGTGAATTGCTGACCCATTTTCTCAAATTGAATCCTGCTGAGGACTAAATGTTTATAAGCTGCGTTTGTATTTCCTAGGATTCATCGCTGTAATCTGCTCCAGTGAAGAGATCATCAACATAAAATTCACGTGGTATGATTTTTGCAGCTGTAAGGTATTTAGCAGCTTCACCAATTGCTAACTGTAGAAGGGTTTTAATTTCTAAGTAAGGAGCTGGCGTTGTGCCGAATGTAACCGTAGTTAATTTGTATTCTTTAACGAGTTCATCAGGATTATTTCTCTAAATTATTCTTCGATGATCTTGATCTGGAAGTTGAACGTTGATCATCCGGTACATCTTCTCTATGTCGGCTGACATAGCGTATTTGTACTTTCGTCATCTAAGCAACGTTGAGAAGAGTTCAGATTGCAGTACTGGGCCTGTATGCAATTGTTCATTTAGACTATTCCCATTAGAGGAATCAGCCGAAGCATCGAATACAACTCGAATTTTGGTAAACGGCGTAGTGAGGAAGATAATACCATTTAGCTTTATTAACTTCCTTGTCAACTGCTGTCATGTGTCCTAATGATTGATATTCATTAATGCAGGCTTTGTATTCCTGACTGAGCTCAGGATTTTACTGTAATTTGTGCTCCAAGCTGTAAAATCTCCGTAGAGCCATGCCACGCGTGTCACCTAAGCTTTTATAAAGGGCAAGCGGACTTCGTATCGGCCGGTAGGCCGGTAGGTCGCTCCAGTGCGCCGTTGGATTGCGGATGGTAAGCGGAAGTCTGCATTTTTTTTATTTTCAGAAGTTTACATACTCGTTTGAAAAGATCGCTTAAGAAGTTAGAGCCCTGGTCAGTTACTACCTTTTTAGGGATGCGATAACGAGTGATTATCTCATCGAAAAATATTTCTGCTACCGTTTCTGCTTCGCCATTTGGTATGGCATAACAATCTACGAATTTCGTTAGATTGTCTTGGAAAGTCAGAATATATTTGTTTCCTGAGTGCGTTTCCTCAAGAGGACCTACTATGTCTAAATAAACTTTGTCAAAGGGCATATGGGCAGTATCTGTTATGACCATTGGCATACGATACTCCGGGCTAGCCTTAAGTTTTTGGCATTTAGAGCATTTCCGAATATATTTCCTGATAGAACTAAGCATGTTTTTCCACTTATACTTCTTCTTTATTCTTCTATAAGTTTTGATTACTCCTTGGTGACCACCAAATGCGGAGTCATGATAGTCCTTCAGAATTGTTTCGATTTCCTCAGGGTCTGAGATATTTTCTGGTAAAGTATGTTGAGAATTTATTAGATTTTGGTTCCAGGGTGATTCGCCGTGTTCAGATGCACTGCTTTCGGATTTGCTGCTATCAGTTGAGTCAATTTCGACTAATTCATTTTGGAGGCTCCGTGGATATTTTTGAACTTTATTGGGGGTTTCTGTGTTTTGATTTTCCTCTTCAATATTACTTTGTGTCTCCCTTATTTGAGCTCTCGTAACAGCATGACAATGTTTTTGTTTAGGCTTTGAGGGTGTTGGAGAACTAGAATCCTTTTCGTCCATGTCGGAATCGGCTCGGTGATGTACCTGAGCTTCCACAATGAACGAATTGGGGTTTTCTTGGTTTAGCTGGGCAGGTATTCGACTAAGCGCGTCTGCATTAGTGTTATATTTTCCAGGCTTATATTCAATTTTATAGTCGAACTCGGAGAGTTTATGGTGAAACCTGACTAATCTCGATGTCGGGTCTTTCACATTGAATACGCCTTTCAGGGGCTTGTGGTCGGTGTAGACCGTGAACGTTCTGCCCTGTAAATAACACCTGAAGTTCCTGGCGGCCCACACAATAGCGAGCAACTCTTTTTCTATTGTGGAGTATCTTTGTTCCGCCTTATTCAAACTTCTACTTGCGTACGCTATTGGCCTATCTTTACCTATTGCCTCTTGTGATAGAACAGCTCCCAATGCCTCATTGCTAGCATCTGTTGTTAGATTAAAAGGTTGGGTAAAATCTGGATATTTGAGTAGCGGTGGATTTATAAGAGAATTTTTAATCTCATTGAAAGAGTCTTGGCACTTTTGCGTCCAATTAAATTTGACGTCTTTCCGTAATAGATTTGTTATTGGCCTGACTATCTTGGAGAAATTAGGGATGAACTTGCGATAGTAGTTTGCCAATCCCAGAAACGATTGAGTTTGTCTGATAGTTCGTGGTGGAGGAAAATTTTGGACACAGCTTGTCTTACTGGGATCTGGAAGTGCCCCTTCGTTTGAGCATTTGTGTCCGAGGTATATTACTTCTCTGCGAAGGAACTGACACTTTTCGGGTTGTAATTTAAGGTTATGGGCTCGAAGTCTGTCGAATACTTTAGCTAGTTTCTCGTTATGATCTTGTAAATTTTTTCCATATATTACAATATCATCGAGATAGACAAAGCATTCTAATCCTTGGAGACCCGTTAGAATGTAATTCATCAGGCGTTGAAAAGTCGCAGGTGCGCCTTTCAACCCAAATGGCATTCTCTTAAATTCATAATGCCCGTAAGCGGTACTAAATGCAGTTTTTGGTCTATCCTTTGGGTCTACCAATACTTGGTGATATCCGCTTGCAAGGTCAAGTGTAGTAAAATACCGCGAATGCCCAAGCTGATCCAGTATATCCTCTATCCTGGGTAATGGAAAGGCATCCCCTATAGATTTCTCGTTAATTTTACGGAAATCTACTACTACTCGCCAACGTTTATTGCCGTCGGGCCCAGCTTTCTTGGGGACTACCAGCAATGGAGAATTCCACGGGCTTTTACTTAATTGGATTATGTCGTTGTCCAACATTTCCTTAATTTGCTCATTTATGACTGCCCGGTGTGTTTCTGGAAGTCTATACATCTTTTGATTTATGGGTGGCTGATTGTGTAGTATGGGGATGGTATGCTTTATGGTATTAGTGCATGTGAGCTTATCTCCCTTTAAATAAAAAAGATCGTTATACTTATAGCATAACTCAAGAATTGTTTTTCCAACAGTAATTCTTTACGTAAAGCCACAAGTCTGTCTGGGTTATAGCTTTTAATATGGTTTACGTTTCTTGAATATGGATTGGAATTAAATTTCAATTTGTCGTTTTTGACGTTGTGTGTGCTTTTGTTTTGTGCACGAAGAAAATATGGGTTGGAATTAATTTTTAATTTGTCTTTTTTGACATTGTGTGTGCTTTTGTTTTGTGCACGTAGAAAATATGGGTTGGAATTAAATTTTAATTTGTCGTTTTTGACGTTTTGTGTGCTTTTGTTTTGTGCACGAAGAAAATATGGGTTGGAATTAAATTTTAATTTGTCGTTTTTGACGTTGTGTGTGCTTTTGTTTTGTGCACTTAGGAAAGGTGGATCACCCTTTTTATGAGTACTTTGGGTATTTACGTCGTCCAAAGGTACATGGAGATACTGTATATTATAGCAATTACTTGGAACTAGAGTAAGCGTTAAGTTCCTTAGGAATACTGGTTCCGTGTTTACATTTAGTACGGATAACGGTATGAAGCTTTTATGAGGACTAACTAGGCAATTTGCGACAAATACTCCTTCTTGGATCTCCTGAGACAAGCAGATCATTTCTTGGTCTATTTGTAACGGTATGCTCAGTACCATTTGAGATCGAGGGGGTATTCTATTGGATCGCTGAAGAACTACTTCATATTGCCTACTTTCATCTTCTTTTGAGATGTTCAGAGTTTCTTCCATTGGAGGTAAAGCATTTTTGTTATCTGGTGCCCGTGATTTAAATTGCTCCTCCAATTGATCACCTGGTATTTCCTCTCCATCTTCTAGGGATGTTTCGAGAGGTACTGTGAATTCAATAGGGTTGGTTTCCGTGCGAGGGAACCGGAGTAATTTATTAGGCCCTTCGATATTACAATTTTTTGCAAGAAAGTCATTGCCTAACAGCCCATCGTGGGAAATTTGGGCAATGTCTTCTACTACCTGGAGTTTGCATGGGACACTGCGGCTTAATAAAAAGTTGCCTTGGCAGTTTCCCAATGTTTCTCCTTCTCCAAATGGAGTTTTCAAAGTTACCTTTTGGCTTCGTTCTATATGTTTTGGGTTATCTAGTGCTTCCTTTTTTATGATGCTTACTTCAGCTCCGGTGTCTACTATCAGCCGAACGGCTGTGTTTTTGCCTATGTCCAGTGGTAAGTCTACCACTGGTACATTTTCTCTATTTAATTGTTGTTTTGTTTGAGAGGACCCTGAAGTAATTTGAGCGGTTTTATTTAATGTCGAGCCGGGGATTTTTCGGTCGACAGTATGCCGTTTCCCGAATGTGTGGCCTCCCATCGTTGTTTCTGCTGACAAGTGGACACCGTATGACTTCTTCTCCCACAGAAATCGCACATATTATGTGTGGGGTTAAATCTTTGTTCCCTATCTGTAGAGCCCCACCGAGCATTGTTTTTTGAGCTTACATGTTCGGGTGGCGCTTTAATATTCTGTTTACAATATTGGGCATCATGGCCCTTCATTCTGCAGTTAGTACAATATGGAGTATTCTTACGCTTTAGGCACTCGTCATACGTGTGTCCTTTATAATTGCAGTAGCTGCAGGTGATCTTGTTTAACAGCACTTTCTGTTTATCGTACTTTTTTTCTGCCTGCTCGTAAAAAGATTTCCTGTTTGGAGGTGGACTTCCTAACGATTTCCTTGTTATGTTTGTTTGAGGAGAGCGCCAATAATTTTCTGAGTTTCTGTCCGTACTAAATGATACTGAAGTTTCTCTTGGGGGTTCCGCTATTGGAGGTATACCAATTTCAGTTTTTATGTTATGTCTTCCGAATTCCTTTGTGTAAGGGTAGGAAGACAAATTTACACTCTCAGGTATGGGATAACCATAGGTATTAGAGAAATTTGGGATATTATGTCTTAGAAAAGGGTCCACTTGGAAAGAGTTTGTTGGGTTAGGGATAAAATTTGTTGGTTGTGGAATGAAAAAGAGTCCTTGCTGCAATCTTTCCATATCTAGTGCCTTTTGAATGAGTGTTTCCAAAGAATTTTCATTCAATGTGAGTAAATAGGCGCTTAGATGGGGATTAGTTGCACCACTCTTTATGGAAGCCATAGCAAAATCTTCTATTTGCTGCTTTACTACTTTAAAATTTTCAGATCCGTATTTACTTTGTGCTGCCTCGTTGCATTGAATTACAAGACTTTTTAATCTATTTGTAAATGAACTAAATGGTTCTGGCGGATATTGCCGGCAAGTAATTAACTTGTTTATTAGTTCATGGTATGTTTCACGAGGTAAATACGTTCGGTAAAGCAGTTGTTCGACTTCTTCAAATTTTGTGAGAGAGCTGGACGCTATTAATTGATACGCGTTTCCTCTCAATCTGGTGGGGAAAATCTGCATGAAGGCTTTCCTTTCCTCTTCCCCTAGACACTGTTGCACTTGCTTACAACAGCCTATAAAAGTCTGTAATTCTGTAAGAATTTGCGCGCTAATTTCCCCAGAGAACAAAGGCACCATTTGTGCCGTCAGTTTTACTACTTTTTCATAGTTTACCGACATTTTATCCGTTTTATTGTGTTGCACTGCGTTGGAAGTAATTTGAGAGTTTATACTCGAAGTTGGTGTGTCTAACGCCTGCTGGGATACTAGGGCGCCTAAACTATGATTTCTTGCTAGGAAATTAATTAGACTGTGCCCTCTGAAGCGTTTACCTGAGCGATGCTCGCGATACCAATTTATGGATGGTCTGCTTTGGGGTGAATTTCGCTCTACTATTGGGCTGTCTGGAGGACTTGTGTTGTCAAAAGACAATGAGTTTATTGCTGCCTCAAAATCTGAGCCAGGAGAGCTTTGATCAGGTCTTGGCATGAAAGACAAAACTTTGAGTTTTACGTAATTATTGAGAGCGAAGAAAAAAGAGATTAGGTAGTTTATCTAATTCCGCATAATAACCGAAGAAATTAGACTGATTAATTAAAATGTTTCTACTGTTTTTTGTCGCTTACGTACATGCACATATATCGCTGTGACTACTGTATTTATTTCTTTATTTATTTATTAATTTTTATTAGTCTAAAGTAATTTTGTTACTAATTTGACGCGTCTTCTTAAAATTTTTTTTTTTTTTGTTTTTTAACTTACTTTTACTTCACTTTAGTTGAAGAGAAGAGAAAAGCTGTTATCGTTTTTTTTCCGCTATGCAGATATGATGCTTTTATTGTTGTTACTGATGTCAATGGATGTTGTTTGAAATGCCCAACGTCTCGGTTTTGTGTGCCAGATTCAAAAATAATGCGCTCTTATGCACTCGTTTATGTAAATTCGAGGATCAAGGTTTTTCAAGTTCGAATTTATATAACTTCCTCGATCCTACCGGCTGCGCCAAAATTGTTGAGTTTATTAATGTACTTCTAGTACTCTCATCTGAGCACCTTTTGATCTGGAACACGACACGGTAATCACACTACGTGCCGTCAAGATGATTGGGCGTTTTCCTTGATTGTCCCGAGATAGGTAGAGCAGCGATGCGTATGGAGCAGCTTACTAGCTTTACTCCCCAGTACGGTTCATTGGAGCAGCTTATTAGCTTTACTCCTAGTATATGAGAACGGAGCAGCTTACTAGCTTTACTCCTAGGTACAGATGAATGGAGCAGCTTACTAGCTTTACTCCTAGGTACAGGTGAATGGAGCAGCTAACTAGCTTTACTCCTGGGTAAGTGAAACAACTCGTGTTCTGACTAACTCACTTACTGACTTCTTTATTCCAAATCACAGTTTATTTATACATAATTCTTGACTTAATATTATTGCTTTTTCTTATACATTACGCTAAGTACTTGTAATTTTAATTTCATCACGGCATTCGTATATACATAATTATTAACTTCCGTAAAGCGGTTCTTTATGTCGTTTACACATTAATTTCCGCAAAGTGTTTCTTTGTGGTATTCATAAATTAATTTCCGCAAAGCTTTTGCCGGTTTGTTGTTATTACATCACGGCACTCATCGCTTCAACATGTACATACATAAATACTTCCGCAGACCGTTCGCCGCTTTGCTGCTATTGTGACATCATCGTGAACCATTGTTTCGTTCACCTGAGTACTACCGCTGCTGTCGCAAGGTTATCAAATTGCATCGTGTGAATTCTTGCGCGCAGGGGATTGTGTCACTGCCTTCACTTGTTTCTTTATATGATTAAGAAATTGGTGTAGGTCAGTAGCGAGTGACTTGACTGAACTTGAAAGTATGTTTGTAGATATATGTATGTTTATACTTGCAGCTGGGAATTGTAATTCCGCATGCAAAGATAATGCTGTAGGTATGTACATATCTACATGTTTGCATTTCTTTATTGATGCATGAATTTTTGAATTCTGCGTGAAGCGAAATCGGTTCAGAGATGCATGCATGTATGTATATACATGTTTAATCGATGCTCTGTATGCAACAATGAGTCTTTTGGTAGCACTCTTCACAGTCACAGTCGGCCTCAAACAATTGTCTTCCAGGTATCAGTTCTTCGGTTTCCAAAACATCTTCGAAGAAATTTATCAAGTGAGGACTCTTCCTCATAATGAGCCTGTGCTGTTAAGGTAGACGCTGTAGAGATTGTGAAAGTATTGTTCAGATTTCCGAAAAGGATCCAGCCGAGGGTACTATTTTGTGCGACTGGTGTTCCTGGAGGACCTTTTCGTAATCTTTCCAAGAGAATTTCTCCATATACGTCCGCTCCTAATAGCAGGTCGATTTTTCCTGGCTTGAAGAACAATGGATCTGCGTGTTGGAGATCATGTATGTGATTCCATTCCTTGTTTGGAATGGTGAACGGGAGCAAAATATCCCTAATGGTGTTTACAATAAGAGCATTGATCGTAGTTACTTCAATGATGAACAAGGGTGAATCTGTATTGTTGCTTGATTTTTCACATTCATAGCTTCCTAAGCCAGTGGCGGCTTGCGTAATGAATGTGGCTTGCGAGCCTGGGTCAATTAAAGGTCGCAATGTGAATATGGTGCCCTTTTTTGAAGGCGCTTTGAGTAATGCTGTGGCCAGCAATGCTTGTGTCTCTCTTGATGAGTGTTTCGCGTAAAGCGTGTGTATTAGTTGTGGAAGGTGAAGGTTGAGCGTGTGAATTCAGGTTTTCTGAAGCTTTGATCAAACCCTGTGGAGTTGCGTTATTCCCATGGTGTAGGGAATGATGTTCCCTTCCAACCCGCTGACACGTAAATTTGCTGTGGCAGTATTTCGTGAGGTGACCTTTTGAAAGGCGGTTAATGATCAAGTGGTTTGACTTGACAATTTTGAATCTTGAATCTACGTCTTGTTTAATAAATTTCGGAAATTTGAATATTCGATGTTGCTCTTTGCACATTATATGTACATCTGACACCAGATTATGGCAGATGAGTGGACGCTCTTGGAATTTGAGCTGGCTTGTTTACGGAATAGTGTTTGGCGTCTGAGATTGCTTCTAGAGTTCGGATCTCGTCTCTAGAAAAGCTTTTAAAGGCTCTAGGGTTGGAAGTTCGTTTGCACTATTCACTTCCTGTTCCCATTTGCGATGCGTCTCTGCTGGTAAACATTGCACTAGAATGTAATCAGGATTGTACCCCAGTGTTTAGTAGGAACTTCTAGTGCTTCGAGTTCTTAAATGTATTCGGAAGATTTATCTAGCACAGTTTTTATTGCCTTGGCTGACTCTTGTGTCGCTTTAAGTAGATTGAACAGAATTTCTAATTGAGCATTTATTAATACTCGCTTATTGTCATACCTGTTAAGCAATATCTTTCATGTGTTGTCGTAACACTCATTGGTCATTGACAGCTGACGCAACAAATGTTCTGCTTCTCCAGAAATATTTGATTTTAAATAATGAAATTTCTGTACTGGAGATAACGCAGAATTTGTATGAACAAAGGATTGGAATAGATCACGAAACGACCTCCATGACTCATATGACCACTGAGAATTTTGGGATTGTGATGCTAGGCAATCTCAGAAACGAAGAAGATTCATTCTCCGTGTCTGGCTTTGATTCTACTTTTGTTTCGAATGCATCTAATGCATCTCGGAGAATACCTCGAAAATTGTAGTATTAGTTTTCTACACTTGAGAACTGATCGTTTTCAAAATAATCCAATTTTTGCAATTCGCTATCCTCTAAAGCCTGATAATTGTATAATGCGTATTCTTATAGTCGGACCAAATTTCGCTTAGGGCGATTAACCGCTCAGAAATAAGTCCTTTCGTTTCATTTTTCTACATCAGTTTTGTTGTAGATTTTTCGTAGATTAGAGCTGAGGTGGGTTGATTAGCGAGAAGTTTTTGAAGTGTAGTCATGTTTAAAAAAACTAAGAATATATACTACTAAACTTTAAATCTGGCTCGAAGGACCATAAAATGTACTGCCCGTAGTTAGAGCGTACATGCATTAAACGAAGAGTGTGGTGAAAATTATGCCAATGGTCTAAAGCTTGTGGTCTTATTAGTTTATTCACTGCACTAAATGTTTCAAGTTCAATAAATACTATAACTTGAGAGCTACAAGATATATATATATATTTTTTATAATATAAAAAGCTGAAACCAAAATTTAATGATTGATTGGAAAATAATTTTGATTTATAAAAATGTTGCATTTGACTTGCACTCATCTCGTCGATATAGTGCAGCTGATTTACTTGACTTTTTATTTGATTTAGGTTTGGGCTCAGGATACTCTTTATTGCGGTCAATACCTACAATAAAGTGATTTTTAGTAATATATTATATATATGTCAGTCGAGACCCGAGATAGTATTCTTTAAGTCAGTCGAGACCCGGCTTAAGGTGAATGTTAGTAAGTATCTTAACTCAGTCGAGACCCGAAGCAAGATTCTTTATTTCCGTCGAGACCAGAAATAAAGTGTAATGTTAGTAATATTTTTAAGCAGTCGCTACCCACAATAAAAACCTTTAGTTTAATCGCTATCTAAAACAAACTCTTTAATCCAGTCGATACCCAGAATAAGAATATTTTATTTTAGCCGTCAACTAATCAAAGTATTATGAATAAAATGTAACACTAGGAAAAAACACCAGTAAATAACACCACTGAATAAATAAGTTAATCACTGCACTGCCAAACCAGAAAAGAGATCGAATCATGTTAAACTGCTGTTTATATAGCCAGAGTTTGCGCACGGCACCAAAGTACGGTAGTCAATGCGCACGGCAACAATATTTGCATAGCAATAACAGGCATAGCAACAATAACCTGACATAGCAACTGCACCTCATCATTTGCTCAAGAAGTGTTACCATTTTAGTTATTGTCCTTAACAAGCTGTTCTTAACTTATTACTACTAAAGATCTTTTGTAGATTGTTGATGCCATTACTAATGGTGTTAAACTCCTTCCAATAATTGTCCATGTCGTAGTACACCACTATATTCCACTAATTAGAGATCAAATGGGTAGAGCCTAAGTTTTCGAAAAATATGCCCGGCTGAGATTTAAACGGCGAGATTTCTACTGGTGAATTTCCTAGAATCGGCAATATGAGACACGTGAATAACAGCATGTTGTGTGCAGAGCTTGCCGAACGTGGGACATTTTGGCAGGTCCTGGACCTGCGTCCGCTTGATCTTTGTCAGCTCTGCGTCACTGAAACTTTTCCTGTGTTTTCTTCGCTCGTACGTCATCTTTCTCATCTACTGGCATAGGGGCCAGTTTATATATAGGTCTTCTAAAAGTTCCAGACGCGGTTTTGATGTCAGCAACTCGATCCATCTACCATCTGAGGGGAGGCAAATTATCTTCCTTGATTAACACCATCATGCCAGGGCGAGCGTTCACGGATTG
The DNA here is from genome assembly GCA_963930735.1 of Dioctria linearis. Taxonomy (NCBI): domain Eukaryota; kingdom Metazoa; phylum Arthropoda; class Insecta; order Diptera; family Asilidae; genus Dioctria; species Dioctria linearis. The sequence goes on along the minus strand of OZ005743.1, from coordinate 59,543,579 downwards.
CTGCCTTCCACTTGTATCCAAAATTCGTGCCTTATATGCGACACCAATTTCCATCTTCCCCCTGGACCCACTTGTTGTGTACTGGAATATGAACCAATTCTTGAAGTTAAGGGCTCCTCCACAAGAAAATGTCCGGGTGTTAATGCTGTCAGATCATTCGGATTGGATGATAACGGGTTATTGATCTCGAATTCATTATGGCGTCGATCTCAGATGTGAGTATAGTTAGTTCTTCATATGCCAGCGAACCTGCAGCGACACCCTTGTATAATACGGCTTGGCTGATTCTACTGCTGCTTCCCATAATCCACCGAAATGTGGGATGAAATGGATCTCAATACCCTTTCCCTGCCACATTAAAATAATCTTCTCTTCAGAGCTATTTGAGTGTATGATGTCTTGAAGCTCATTCAGCTGATTTCTGGCTCCTAGGAAGTTTGTGGCGTTGTCAAAATATAAGTTCAGACAATGGCTTCGCCTCGCTTTAAACCGCTTGACTGACCCGAGAAATCCTTTTCCCGTCAGCTGAATACTGCGATATATGATTTTTGAGGGCGTTTCCCCTCTTAATCTGAAGTGTGTCCACATCCGGCCGCAAAAGTCCACTCCGGAATTTATAAGTGTCCTGAGATTTTCCAATTACTGAGTCATGAGCTTGGGCTTGACCTTGTTGCAACGAACACAGTTCTGCACGATCGATCTGGCAATAGTCTTCCCCCTGATTGGCCAAAACCATCGTGTGAGTACCAGTAAGGTTTGGGGCCAGCATGAAGGTTGCTGTTATGAATGTCTGTTATTAGTAGCTTGGTCACTGGGGTGAGCACAAGGCAGCAGTATTGGATGTTTCCGTATGATAGCTTTGAATGTTCTAGCCTTCCTCCTACTCGCATCATATCTTCCTCGTCAATGAAGGGGTGCGATGCTATATAATGAACTACTATTGTTAAACCATTCCAGTTCGATTTAGTTGGTTAATATCATTTAAGAATCCTTCTAGTTGTGCCTCTTTTAGGATTACGATAAGCGCTTCATCTAATTCTCGAATGCTTATCAAGCCTAGCTGCTTTTATGTCGATTTGTCGGATTTGCATTATAAATTAATCTTAGAATGTATTCTATTATTCTCTGCAGCCTCTTGATTGAACTTCCGCGCTTGATGACACTGCTTAATGGTGAGCAATCTCTTGAGGCGGTTAACACGATCTTAGATTTTTTTCTTTTTGACATCAGTGTCCACTTTGGAATAGTTAAACGGCCAAATCCTGTCTGAACCATGTAAAAATGGTGGTCCATAACACCAAATGTTGCAGTTCTGCAATTGCTCTGGGGGTATTCCACGGGATACGGGGTCTGCGGGGGTTTTCAACGGATTTCACATGCCACCATTGCTCTGTGTTCGTTTGCCTCTAAATAGAAGCTACTCTATTGGCGACGAAAGTATGAAATGAAAAAGACTCTGCATGAACCCACGTGAGAACGGTCTCTGAATCTGTCCAATAGAAGATCTTTTGACTATTCAACTTCATATCTCTTACAACATGTAGAGTCAATTGAGCAGCTAATTTTGCGGCGCATAGCTCAAGTCGAGGTAGTGTTGTAGTTTTTATGGATGCCACTTTGGACTTGGCACGTAATAATCATACTACGACTATCCCATCGTGCGATATTGATCTGACATTAATTGCAGCTCCATAGGCTCGTTCAGATGCGTCGGAGAACGCATGATTTTGTATTGAGCCTGGCTGTTGATTTAAGGCAACGTGTCTAGCAATGCTGATGTCGCTCAGTTGCTTTAAAACTTCTCGAAATTCAAGCCAGCCTGTGTGCATTTCATTGGATCCCAATCCAGCTTTAGCGACCATTGTTTCTGTATGAAAATCTTTGCTGTTACTGTCACGGGATTAACGACGCCTAAAGGATGGGATATGTGTGCAATGTCAAACAATATAGTTCGTTTGGTAATGTGTTTGGTATCTTGCCAGGCTGTTTTTACTGCAAAGGCATCTGTTTTTGGTAGCCAGGTCAGGCCAAGCTACTTGATGTGTTCTTCCGATTCTTCATTAAAGTTGAGCTCTAGCACCGTGTCACCTTTTGCAATATTTTGAAGTAATTGCGGGTGATTTGAACACCACTTTCCACTTAGTAGTATTGAGTGATGACATGTGAATAGACGTCTTCTCCTAGGCTCTAGAGTTTTTGTGTCCTTTCTAAGTAATTATCCGAGCTTTGAACAATAGTGTGGCATATTAATTAGTTTTGTATCACAGTGATTCACAGTATTTCCGAAAATAGTGCAGATTCTGTCGATATTTAATATTTAAAACTAAAGCTAATCTTGAACTCAAGTGGTTAATATGGAGAAATATGATAAACCGACCGCTACCTCTAAAAATTCTAATACTATTACACCAAAAACAATATTCGGAGTGTAGCTGTAGGCAGTAAGCACAATACCAAAACAAAACCAGACAAATGCATCGTTACCGGCAGTGGTATTTCTAACTGAGGCGATTAGTTCGATTATTTCAACTGATTCTTTGGAGCCTCTAGAGAGAAGTCTTATGAAAAATTTTGCACAATTGCTAAATGATAGATTTTGTGAATCTGAGGTGCGTGTAACTCATGAACTACAACAAGTTACAGCTAGTATCAATGCAGAGGTGAACAAACTACGGAAAGAGCTCGATGCTGTGAGGGCAGAGCTTGCAAAGACTAAATTTGACCTTGAAAATATTCGTAGGAGCAATAGGTTAACAGATGCTGTCATAATTGTGGTCCCCTACGTTCAGTATGAAAATCCCCAACAAATCATGGAGGGAATTACCCATTTCGTTAGTCATAAATTCTCACCATATTCGATTGCGTTTCGAGCCAATACTAACATAGCCAGCCGTAACCATAACAGCAAACGTAAGAATCCTCTATTAATTGCTAAGTTCTCCTCCATGAACGAGCAAAGAATTTTCCTACAAAAATTTAAAAGTTTTGGTGCAGTTCAATTGAATAAAATTTACAATTCATTTGTCTCTGATAGCAAAATATATGCATACGAGAGTCTCACCCGATGCAATCAACAAACGTTAGCCAAAGCACTCGCACTCAAAAGGGGAAAAATATGCATTCTGCCTTCACGAGACAGGGTCTAGTGCTCGCTAGAATTAAATATGAGATTCCCCCATTATCGTTCGTGATTTAAATGCGCTGAATGAACTGATGCTAAAGGTAAACACACTGGATGCTGGTGATGCTGTGATGTCCAATGATAATGTTTCTGATGTGGATGCGCGCAGTAACCTTATTTTAGAAGCAAATACTTTAGATGCTTCGGGATTATTATCTATAGATCTTTGTTGTTATTATTTTTATGATGCTCTTTGATTTTAATGGTTTTTTCGTTTTTCTTTTTTGTTATTATTATTGTCTTATTCTAACTATTTTTTTATTTATTTTTTTAGTTTGTATCATGAGCTTGGATTTTAATAGTTTTATTTTTATTATTTTATTAATTTTTTCTATTTGTTAGTATCGAATATGTGTTTCTGCTCTTGCAATAGTTTCAAAATAATGGCTAGAATGTTGTACATACCGCGTGGTCATATTTTCACTTGCACATTCGATAGTATTTCCTAATTTTTAGTGTATTTTGTGAGTGATGAGACTGGGTACATTGACGGTTTGCAGCTCTTTTATGAGCTCATATAATTTTACGGGTCTGGACAGGATGCGAACTATGCTAAAAGTTTTTTGTAGCAGGAACGTGGGCCTGAATATTTGCTAGCTTAATGCCAGGAGCATAAGGAAGAAAATCGATGAATTTCGTGAAATATTTCATGGGACTGATGTACATGCGATTTTAGTCAGTGAAACATGGTTGAATGATATTATACCTACATCTCAAGTTTTTATTTCGGGTTGTACTTTGATTAGAAATGATCGTAGGGGACGTTCTGGTGGAGGCGTCGGAATATATGTTAAGGGTGATCTGTATGCGAAGCTGGCTTTTTCTTCTGATAGCGCTGATTTGGATTTCATAGGTGTTGAGTTCTGCTCAGGATTCGAAAGTTTATACTCTCTGCAGTATACTGTCCCCCAGGGAATTTTAGGTGTGATAGTGTATCGAGTTTGGGGATCTTCCATCAAGGGCCTCGCAATGTTGTGCTGATGTCACAGTGGGAGTAGTTAACTCTCACCCAACATACTATAACGCAACACACCCTTCACTTCTCGACATGTTCCTGGTGGCTCATAGAGGCAAGGTGTTGTTCTTTGATTAGATTAGTCCCTTTAGCTCATTAGATCATGATATTCTGTTTATGGGCTACAATCTTTTAATTCACAATAACTCTCCAACAAACTACTCGTACCGAGATTACAATAGCATTGACGTTGAACCTTTGCTTGAAGAATGCAGACAATTGCCATGGGACACAATATTTGATTGTGCCTCAGTGAACGATCAGGTTGATATTTTTTCTTCCTTGGTTAGATACCAATTAGAAACACATGTCTTAAATGCAGGCGATTAATGAGAGAAAGATGCCCTTGCGGTCGTCCCAAATTGAATATTGATTGCTGAGAGAGAATTTTTGTTCCATCGATATCGGCGCCTGAAAACAAATGATGCACGTATTAAATATAAAATTGTCCGCAACAAAGTTACGTTAGCTATAAGAAATTCGAAACGTCAATACTACTGTGTAGTAAGTTTAGCTCTGACCTGAAACCCAAAACTCTTTGGCGTAATCTTCGGCAGGCTGTGTGTGTGGTCCGGAGAGATCAACTTGCTCATTACATCCTGGTGATTTAAATGTGTACTTTTTGTCCGCTGACATTCCTTCTACAAACAACTTTGACCTTCCCATGACATTCAGAGTCTGCCTTTGCATACCCTCTCAGATAACAGTTTTTATTTTCGTGGAGTAGATCTGGAGGAAATGATTTCTGCCATTTTTTCAGTGAAATCTGATGCGATTGGGCCAGACTTCCTCCCTCCACGCCTAATAAAAACACTTTTACCTGTAATTGATAAATATATTCTTCCTATTTTGAATACCTGTCTGACGTCATCCATTTTTTTCCAGTATTTGGAAGACTGCTATTATTCTTCTGATCCCGAAGAAGCCTAATGCCAAATCACCTATTGATTTTCGCCCCATAAGCATCTTATCTTTTTGTCGAAGGTGCTTGAGAAACTGGTATATAATCACATCCTCGGTTGAGTGGAAGTGAGCGGATCTCTGACTCTTTGGCACTCTGGATTTCGCACTTCTCACAGCTGCGAAACTGCAGTATTGAATGTTACCACAGACATCAGGGCTGCATTGAATAATAATGATTTTGGCATCTTAGTACTCTTGGACTTCTCTAAGGCCTTCGATAGTGTTGACCATAGCCTTCTACTTTATAAATTAGCAACCAATTACAAATTTAGTGCATCAGCTATCTCCTTCGTTAGGGCGTTTATCAGTGGTCGTTTCAGGCAGGTTAGGGTTGGTGAAGAATTTTCATATGCGTTGCCTGTATTGTGTGGTGTACCGCAGGGCTCCGTGATTGGCCCATTATTATTTAGCCCCTTTATTAAGGACCTTCCTATGGTAGTAGGGAATGCGAAGGTACACGTGTATGCAGACAATGTGCAGATCTATCTAAGCAGGCCTATTGGTCTGCTTGAGGATTGTATTGAGCGACTTAACTCCGATCTCTGTCGAATACACAGGTGGTCGATTCTCAATGGACTTCATCTTAATCCTGCAAAATGACAGTGTATTTCTTTCTACAACAGAACTTTAAACGTCATCGATATACCTCCGGTAATCTTGAATGGTTTTGTTATCCAGGTGGCCAGAAGGGTTACTTATCTGGGAATTGCTCTAAGCTCAAGCATGATGTGCTGCGACAATGCTAGTGTGACTCTAAATAAGGTTTATGCGGGGTTGAGAAGGCTATGGCTCTCGGCGAGTATTCTGGGAACAAATATGAGGATGAAATTACTAATTAGACTGATATTGATCTATTTCACATTTGGCACTAATGTGTTTCCTAGCTTGGATAGTGAGTGTAGGCGTAGGATGGAGGTGGCTTACAATGATTGCGTACGATTTGTTTATGCCCTACGAAGATTAGACTATGTTTCCCCATTTGCTAACGGTACTTGGCTGTTCTTTGAGTACATATCTTAAGCGGATAACGATTCTTCTCCTCTTCAGGATATTAAAGTACAACAGGCCGGAATATCTTAGAGAATTTTTTCAGCTCTCTTCTTCGCCACGTACTCATAATATTTTAATTCCACAATTCAGAAAATTGGTTATGGAACGTTCATTACCTGTTCAGGCTGCCCGTCTTTGGAATAGTCTACCCGTTAACGTTCAGAGGGCCCAAACTGTCATTGCATTTAAGACTCTCATTAAAGCTCACATTTAACATCATTACTACGAATATATTAAATATTTCCTGGATGATATTCTTTCGCGATGTAAGTGCAATCTTGTAAATATTGTTACTTTGCTACTTATGATTTGTTTTGATTTTCAGTTTTTAGTTTTAGTTTCTTTTATTAGTGTTTAAATATTAATTGTTAACTCTTTAATTTCTTTATTTCTCGGTTTTTTTTCCTATGTGCTTAATATAATTTGAATTTGTACCTTAATATAGTTGTACTAGTAAAAGATTGTAATCTTGTGTACATATGCCACAACTAAGTATATTATTATTATATTTCGCAGATTAAAACCCGCTGACTGAAGTAAATTCTTTAAGTGTCGTTGCATTTCCTTGCACCCAGATAAGTTGTTAGATCCAGTCCATCGTCGACGTAAAAGTCCCTTTTCAAAACTCTTGTGCCCAATGTGAACCGTTCCCTCTCTGTGTCTGAAGACATTTTGATGCCGAAAATTGAGCTGAGGTTAATTCGTATGGAACTGTGCAAAGTCTGAAGGTTTTCAAAGGTTTATCTGGATTATCTCTACAAAAGATCAGGTGATGATCGTTTTCATGAAATAGAACTTGCCAATACATCTTTTCGATGTCAGCCGTGAACACGAAAATTGCTAGCCTGAATCGGTTAAGAATCGAAAATAATTCATCTCGGGTAGTGTTACCCTTGTGTAGGATATCGTTTAACGATATATTAGATGAAGTTTTTGCCGATGCATCAAACACCGCACTGAGCTTGGTGGTGTTATTGTCAGGCTTTAGCACACAATGGTGTGGTAAGAAATAATGCTCTCAGTAGCAAACCCTACTAAGATCGCCAAGCGCATTATGCTCATTGTTATTCCTTCATATGCCCAAGTCTGCAATATTTTCATGAATCCAACGTATTGCGACCTTATTGTTGGGTGTTTGCTAAATTTTCGTTCTAGTGACAGAAATCTTTTTAATGCGATGCCCCTGCATTCTCCTAGTTTCGTTGAATCAATTAAAAATGGTAATTTTACAATGAATCTTCTGTGTTTGGTTCTTTGAACGTTCTGTTTGAAGCGGTTTACGCATTTCTGTTCTGTTGCTGTTAAGTTTGAGCATTCATCCGAAGAACCAATTTCTACTAGCTTCCAAAACATCTCCAAGAGATTTTCGGTTTTTTCAATTTCACTGCAAATGCCACATGTCGCTAAAGCAGGTTATTTCCTCGGATCGCTCTTAAAAAAATCCATCGAAACACAGTGTTTTGCAATTTTGGTAGGTTTGGACCAAGCTTAATCTGTCCAATGGACAATAGTTCGTAATAAAACTCAGCACCTATTAAAAACTCAATCCGACCAGGCTTGTTGAACTCTGGAACTGCCAATTGGATATTGTGTGGAATTGGCCAAGAGTTGACATCGACTATGCGTTCGGGTTGATATGCAGTAATATTGGGTAGAGTGCTTCCAAACGAGTTGAGGAGTTGTTTACTCTTGAACGTAAAAGCACGTTTCCACGATGTTGTGCCCTTTGGGTATGCTCTCCAATGCCATGTACATTACTTCTGTAACTTGTCTGACACCCAGTTTGTTTGCTAGATCTTCCGTCATAGAGTTTGGTTGCGACCCTGAATCAAGAATAGCTCGACACTGTACTACAGCTCCTTCTTGGTTGACCATTTCTATTAAAGCTGTTCCTAACAGTAATAGGTGGAGTCAGGCTGACTAGTGCGGGCAGCTAGGATTGTCTTCTCCGCTACTATGTCGCTGGTTGCTGTGTGAAGTGCAGTGGTATCACTCTGCACAGGAGATCGCATCACTACCCTGTTGCTCGTTGGACTGCGTTGTGTACTTGACCATGGGTTGCTTTAGAGTTCATGGAGAAGCATGAGCTCATTCTTCTAAAGGAATTTCCTCTTGTGGGTGTTTCGCCTGTTGTCTCAACCTGGCGGCGAGAGGGGGTAGATATCTCACTGCCACAACAATCAATATGGCCAAGACTAGTAGGCTCGTAAATGATATAGAGGTTGTGGACAGGATGTGCGACTGCCTGTTTGATATATTGTTACTGTACTGGTCTTATTTGTGTTTGATATGTTCAAACGGGTGTGTGCCAGTATAAATTGATTTTTGGAAGTCATCTCCGGTTATAATCTCAATTTGGGCTGAACTTTGATTGTGTGATTCTGGTAAACTGTCGGCCAGATTCGAGTTGAACAGAGAATGCTTTAATTCGGGAAACTGTTTCAGCTGAGTCATTTTGAGCGGATATTTACATTATCCTTTGTATTAAAGCACTTAATCACCTATTTGCATCTGGCATGGTTCGGTTATCTCAATTATCCCCTGTCCCTCTAATTTTGAGACCGATAAGCGATTCAGACATGTGACATGGAGTACCATGGAGGTGATAAGCGAAAATAGCCATGCATTAGGCTTGCTCAGAATGTCTTTTTGGGGAACCTGCACTCTCAGGTCACACTTCGGCACTTCATTTAATGGACTAATTATTAGTTTAATCATACATTCGTTGGAGGTCGCTGCCTTGATTATTGGCCTATAAACGTGTTTTCCTCCAAATTATTAGTGATCTGTTTAAATTTTTCATATCTTCATTTTTTGGGAGTAGAAATTCGTGCGGCTGAGCGCTATTTGCCACATAAGAATATCAAGGGTCTGGAAACAAAGATTAATTTGTTGCTCTAGCTATAGGGAAGCATCGAATTTGTAGGAGCTTCATTTTCGCAGAACTAAAAATTAAGAGAGTTATTCTCACCACCAACTTAATTTGCATGGGGCGTGACTGTGCTCCTGCATTCTGATATAGGACAGATAGACAATTTTGGTCGCTTGGACAATTCCAGGTCATTTTCCGATATATTTTTAGTAGGTTTTGCGGAGACACCAAGAGCGGGTGAATATGATTCGTTCTACTAGCCATTATTATGTTCAGAAGGGTTTGTTGTCGGTATTCGACTTCTATTATTTGGAGAAGTAGGCTCGATAGGATTTCCTATCTTAGTTGCCTTCTAGTTAGGTCCTCGGTCAGAATAAGCAGATCGTTGATCTGGTGTGCTATTTTTGTTGTCTATCCATTATGTAATTAATTTTCGTTATCGCAGCAGAATTACCACAGTCGGGCTAATAACGCTCTGTTAATAATAATAGAAATACTAGCGATTTTCTACTTTAGAGCGGAGAAGCTCAATCCTTTGCAAATCCACTAACTTAGAGCTAGAAGCTCAATGTCTGGTGTTGATGAATATCGCAGCAAGAGCTGAAAAGCACATTACCTGATGTGTTAGCCATGTTAGCGCTGAAGAGCTTTATATCTGGCTAAATGATAACACCTTTGGAGTTGCTGATTGCTGGATCTTAATTTTCAGTAGCACTACATTTATACTATTTTAAACGTGCTTATTTTGCTAAACGTTCAAAAAATTTCTTTCTCATGGAAAAGACCAAGAATATAACAAATACTTTATGAAAATTGCTTATCTTACTTATATCGATCAAAATTAATATTATCGATAATTGCAAGCATATTGACCTCTATGTAAACAAGCATAATATTGGTTAAATGCTTGCGTTGCATTCTTTTCTTATTGAAAGAGTGCCAAGTGAAATGAAATAAAAATGACATAAAATCATCGGTTGCGTCATTGCACAATTACTTTTTCTATAGTTCACTGAGTAATATCCCATACAGCAGAAAATAACACAGGCACATCCCATTCTTGTCCCACAGATCCCATAGCTTTCGCGGGATAAACAGGAATTATTCAGAATGTACGTAGGACTTATTTCTAGGAGATATTAGAAATTTCCCATAAGTTATTCCCTGGGCTTTCCCACAACTACTCTCTATAGGAATATTCTCAATATTCTCAGTATTTTTCAGACAAATTCATACGGGATTCCAAAATTTATTTCGGGATGATCTCTGGTTCTCGTGGTTCGCGTGGTTTTCTAGTGAAAGCACTGATTTGTTACTTGTGTGTCGTTTATGGAGAATAAAACAGAATAACAAAATATGTATGGAAAGCAGCCATATGAGAACTGCGTTGTATAACCCAGCTACATGCATGAAGCTATATTAGAATTCTATTCGCTTCTGTAATTTCTTCTTGTTTTGCAAAGTTTGTTAGTTGCTAGTTGTACATCTCAGAACGTGGGCTTTTTGTAATTTTGTCATAGGAAATCAATTTGCATGTGTTTAAAATATTTGATTTTTGTTTTGTGCCAGTGCATGAACCTACAGCATATAATTTCTAGCCATTCTTTTTTTTCTTTTTTTTCTTTTTTGCAAAAATGCCTACCCATAAAAAAAAAAATTTCAAACAATATTCTCAGATATTCCCCCGTACATCCTGTCAACCAACTAAGAAATCCGCAAGACTTTCTAGGTACGCTTGCAGCGGGAATTTCACATTATTGAATACGGTAACTGTGCCTCAGTACAACCACATGTAATCCTGTGGGCAGGGTATGGAATCGAACAGGGACATCCCAACCCCGGACATTCGTCAGTCCCAGGGATGTCCTAAGTTGTTAATTGGGACCAGCCAGGATTTGCCACGGACAATTTATATATCCTAACCAGATTTCCCAGTAACATACCACGGACTTATTTCTGCTGTGTCGGACATAATATGCTTAATCACGATACAACGGTCACCAGTGATGATCATATTACTTTTTACAACTTGAATGTATCGTAGAATGGCGAGGGGCTATTCTTCTCGTATTTCTTTTGCTTATTGTGTTTGCGTTTATTTTCATTCTTTATTGTTAATTATTGTTGAGGTGCTCGTATTTGCTTTTATCGTTACGGCATGTAGGTCATGTAGGTATGCTCTACAATTAGCATAGCCAGAGTTTTTGAATCTGTTCTACGGTAGTCTTAACAACACTGATTTGTTGCTTCTCTAGCATATCTAGGTATTTGATTCAGTTTCGCCCAATTTACGGTATATTTCCCTTTAGTTGTTGTTATCCATGGTGCGAAATAAGTAGGGCATGTCACTGCCTATTCCGTCGAATATTGACCTAGTCTTTTGTTTTCCCGGTACTGGTTCCTTCATAGTTTTGGTACGCTTTTGTACGCTGACTATAATAGCGAGTATGTGTTGTTGCTGTACGTTGCGCAAGGTGTCCTTTGTCAATGATATTTATGCATAGTCTATGAACTAAATGTTCTGCATGCTCTGCTAGCCTAATTTGAGTATCTATCTCATCCATATCTATTTCCGTGATAACGTTCCAGTTGGTATGATACAGCATTAGGTTTCCTAGATCCTCGAAAAATACACCCGAGCTATTGAGGTCTGTAATAACATAGCGTTTCTCGGCGATTATCCCTGTTATGTACTGTATGTGGAGGGCTAATATGATGATACGTAGCGGCATATCTGCGGACAAGTCAGAGGAAGGAATTCAGCTTTAAAATATGGTTTTTATACCTATTTGGTGCAGTTTGTAAACTGGGCAGTGGAGTGGTTCCACAGCAAGTTTTCCTGACGAAGGTATTGAAATGGGGTTTATTGGAAACTGAAGTAGGAAGTCAAGTCAAACTGGTTCGTTTTCGTGCAACACGTTTATATTACTCAAAATGTGGTTTCAGACGGTTATTATGTACCGTTACTATTCGCTTAAAAATCTTTATTGTGGTATTTACATCACTTGGTATAGCGGTTACGTGATAAGGTCCTACCCAGATTTGGGAAAGCTTATGTTTTCTGCTTTCGTACTTGATGAGGACCTTGTCTCCTATGTGGAAATTTAGGGGCCGTACTGTCTTATCGTAGTAACCCTTTGAGCGCTGTTTACTGGCTACTAAATTCTGTCTTGCGTGGCATACAATTTTTGGAGCTTGTATTTCAGTATATGATTGTGGCTCTCATGATAGTAAACGGGTTCTGGTTTTAAATTTGATGGGACATCCGCTGTGAAGGCGTAAAAGCAGTCCATTGGAGAAAGTTTAGTACCCTCGTGTACGCTATTGTTGTAAAGTTGTTGTGCATTGGTTCGTAGGTATTGGTCGCATGTTTTGGGATTTTCATCTACGAATGTCCGCAGGTATTCTATTTGTGGTCTATGGGCACGCTCTAGTGCTCCATTAGACTGTGGGTGGTATGCTGAAGTTTGTAACTTCTTTACCTTTATATGCTTACATATTCTTTTGAATAATTGACTAAGGAAATTTGTTTACTGATCGGTGAGTATTCTTTTGGGTATGCTGTAGCGTGTAACGATTTCATCAAAGAAAACTTGTCGAAGAGCTGTTGTTTATGGCCACCGAAAGGAGAATCATGGTAATCTTCTAAAACTGCTGGAATCTCTGTGGGCTCGTGATGACTTCGGCGTTCTTAACTGTACTTATATCTTGATCAACCGTTGCTGGGTTTTGTATATCTGCTTCTGAGGGCTGAATTTCGTTTTGATCCGCTGCCGGGTGCTCGTTTATCTCCATGTTGGAGTTACTTTAGGCCTCTTGGGTTTTTTCCTTCTCAGCTCGAGTCACGACGAAGTAATGAGCGGATTTCTTTTTCTTCCTATTATTTGTGGAATCATCTGCCTCCACATCTGAGCCCATCGTGTGGAGGACGAGTGCTTTAACCGTTAAAGTATTGCCTGGACTGTCTTCTTTTAATGCGTGAGGGATCGACCTAGTGCATCAACCTTATTGTTGTACTTCCTTGGTTTATATTCGATGTTGTAATCGAATTCGAATAACTTGTGGTAAAATCTTACCAAACGGAAGTAGAGCCTTTCACATTGAAAACACCTTTGAGAGTTTTATGGTCTGTGTAGACCGTGAATTTTCGGCCTTGAAGATAGCATCTGAAATTCTTTCTAGCCCAGACCATAGGCAATAACTCCTTCTCTATAGTAGAGTAATATCTTTTGGCTTTATTTAAATTGCGGTTTGCATTGGCAATGGCCTAGTCCTTTCCGACTTCTGCTTGAGAAAGAACAGCTCCTATAGCATCGTTACTTACGTCCGTGGTTAGATTAAGATTTTGGAAAATCGGGGTAAATGAAAAGTCGTGGAGAAATTAAAGCATTTTTTATGCTTTGAAATGTTTCGTGGCATTTCTCAGTCCAAGTGGATTTTACATCCTTTGGATTAAATTCGTAATTGAACGTACAATTTTGGAAAGTCTGGAATGAATTTCCTGTAGTAATTGGCAAGTCCTAAAAATGAGTGTACTTGCCTTACTGTTCTTGGAACAGGTAATATTTGGACGCAGTAAATCTTGTTTGGGGCTGGCAGTGCACCTTCATTAGAGCATTTATATTCAAGATAAACAACTTCTTTTCGCACAAACTGGAATTTCTCTGGCTGCAGTTTTAAGTTGTTCTCTCACAACTTTTTGAAGACTATTCTCAACTTTTAGTTGTAATCTTGTAAATTTTTTCCATAGATAACGGTGTCATCTAAGTAAACAAAAGATTCGAGGCCTTGTAGTCCTGTCAGGATGAAATTCATTAGGCGCTGAAATGTGGCGGGAGCTCTTTTGTGCCCGACTTAAAGCAATCTTGTGTCGATCTTTTTTGTCGACAGGAACCTGGTGTTTGCCGTTGGCCAAATCCAGCATGACTTAGTTGGTCAAGAATATCCTTAATTTGGTCTAGCGGAAATGCATCGTCTATTGCCTCTTCGTTTAATTTACGAAAGTCGGTTTACCAGCTGGTGCGCTTCAGAGTGCCAGCATTTGTTTTACTCGTGTCGTGAAGGCTGTCAAATTAACTAGAGGGTACTGCCTGGTAGTTATTAACACCAGTTCTTGGATTCCGCCGCTTCATTGCAGATGGCCAGCGTTTGTTTTACTTGTGTCGTGAAGGCTGTGAGATTAACTAGAGGATACTGCCTGTTAGTTATTAACTTGTTTACCAGTTCTTGGTAAGTTTCTCTGGGCAGTTATGTGCGATTTAGCCTTTCTTCCACTTCTATAAAAGTGGTAGGCATATTTGAGGCAAAGAGCTGATAAGCTTTGCCTCGAAGTCTGGTAGGGAAGATTTGTAAGAAAGCTGTTATCTCATCCAATGAAATGGACTGCATTACCTGCCTGCAGCATCCTAAGAATGTTTGGAGCACTAGGCTCAAATTTGAGATTCTGAGACTTGAATTTCGGACCGTGAGGAAATTGGGGTCATCTGTGCTGATCTTCGAAAAGGAGTCGCCCAACCAATCCAACAACACTTCACCCGCGGTGAAATCACTGACACTGTCGATGGCACATTTGCTTAGATCTACAGTATTATTTTGTGCTATTTTTACTTCGAGAGAGTGGGACAATTCCCCAAATTCCTTTAAGATCTGTTTGAACTTTTCCGTATTTTCTTTAAGTTTGGCTATTTGCGGAAGTCTCTGTTCACGAGACTTTGCTAGCTGTTTGTCAATATTGTCACACTGTGATACAGAAAGTTTGACAGATTCTCGAACTCCCTCTTCCAATAACTTCAATTAATTTTCTAAATTTGTATTTTTGCTTACTTGTGGGCAGTCTACTAGTGTTGTCCAGCTCCGTAATAAAACTCCACTCCATGTGGGAGTGGGTCCTGGTGGGTCCTGGCTTCCTGAGCTTGTTGGAGGTGCTTAAATAGCACCCCCTGTTGCCTCCTGCATACCGGGGCGGAACTTTCTGTTCGTCGCCCGGCGACAAAGATTGTTGTGAAGTTAAATGAGGTTGCGTTGGTAGTTCTTGATGGGAGGTGCCTTCGCTCATGGACTGCCGTTAATGGATTTGCAACTACGGGAGCTCTTGCCGTCTTACTTCCTTTGATTGTATTTGAGAGGGGAATTTTTACCTTCTTCGAAGTCCTTTTCAAATCAGAATCGTTGTCTTCTTTCTGGTGGTGGATAATTTCTTCGGTGCTGCCCCGGGAGAGGGGCCCATGCACTGCCTAAATTCGCCTGGATAAAAGCTGAAAGGAGGGCTCGTTGCCTGCTTCGATGTCGTTTTCAGCTCTGGATCGGTGATAAATGGCTGTTGATTGGACTTCCCTCTTAATGTGGACCTCTGTATTTTCGGCTTGGATAAAGCCCGCTTTTTTCACTGTTGACACTTGTGTGTTTTCGTGCGTGTTTTAGAAACAGAGGTAGTTATACCTGACCGACCCCGAGCGTTGGGGTCGATTAGATCAAGATAATCTAATTAACCACTGGTTGTTCGTTGCAGGATAGCGGATTTTCAAGCTCTTATGTTTTTTTTCTTTGTTTGAAATTTGGCTTCCACTATCCTTCCGACTGCCCAATTTGTTATATATTTCTGTGATTACTTATATAACTCCACTTCAACTTCCACATTTATCTCAAAACTCCCTTTTTCGAAAACATTCTTTTTTTTTACAAAAATTACAAAAACTTTCTCTTCCTCTTTCTATATTAATTTGTCCGGTTTACCACGATCCAGAAAACATTACGAAAACTAAACTTTCGTTTTTTCTACTATAATAACAAAAATTTATTTTACTTTTTCTTATATTAATTTGTGTTTTGGATACCGCGCCCGACTTCAAGAATAACACCAGCCGTATTCTAGATCTAAAATCCAACTCGGAAGTTAAAAATCAACTCCCTGCTTGATCACTTTAATCATGATCAAAAACCGTTGTTCAGGGTAGAAAATGCTTAATTGCAATTTCTTATCCTGAGAAAATGTTCAAAGGTTTCTTTAAGTCCTTCTTAGAAAACTACGGTTAAACAGAAAAAAACAAAAAAAAATTTATTAAAAAACGATGTCTACTTTTATGTTTTCGTCTCTATTTTTGGATGTGAAAAGGCAACGTTTCGGAACTAGGTTTGGTCCATCATCAGGCCCTATGGAATAATTACAAATATGTAAAATAAAAATATAAGAATGAAAGCTTTTTTAACAGGTCTTAAAATTTTTTTAAAAAAATGGGAGGGGGAGTGAAAATTGTACTCTGAAAGTATAAATAATCTTAAGTATGGTTAAAGTTCAAAGATAAAAATGAAAAGCTAGATTCTTAAAGTTAGAAAAATTTAGAGGAAATTTTTATACACGGAATTATTTTAGAGATTCTAAGAGTATAAGTAGCAGAGACAAAAATCAAACAAGATATCAAAGTGAAGATGAGTTAAAAAATCAAAAACATTGCAGAAACTAAGAACGTTAAAATAAATAAATAAAGAAACACATAAATTCACAAATTGATAGTAAAAAAATTAATTAATGGTCAAAAAAATTAACAATAATAAAAATGATGATGAAAACGAATGAATCAGCAAACAAAAAATCACAAAACATATTAACACTAGGAGTAATCTTGCAAAACCAGACAATGAACCAACTATATACAAATACCAAGCGGAGGTTCAACATCTGGTCAATCGTGCTTATCAGGAAAAAATATGTGGGGAATGCATTCAACCCAACTGTGATTGCTCGACGATAATGTGTCATTTATATGTATATACATATGTGTGTGGGCTATTACATTACGAGCACAGTAATGCTCAGAAGAATTTTTACGTAATATCATATCGTAGACAGTCATAAAGTGGGTCTAGGCATGCGAGGTCACGTTTGATGTTTACCACTTAATTGCAGTTTGCAATAATGTGGCACGTTTCTTTGACTTCTTGTTTTCTTCTGTTGTTTTCGAACAAGATGATGTGAGCCTGGTCGAAGTTAAAGATGTGCAGAGTTTTAAGGGTATGTGCGGCAAGCGCCGATGATGGTGTTTCCTTGCTAATATAATACTTATGTTGGTCAATTCTCATTTTTAGGCACTGAGAAGTTTGTCCAATGTAGATATTTCCGCAGTCGTTGCAATCTACTTTGTAGACTACATTAGATTTCTTGCTGGTCGGTACACTATCTTTAAGGTTTCTGAAGATGAGTTTTTGCAACGTCTGGGTTGGTTTCATAGCTACCCGCAAGTTTTCAAGATGGTGTTCCTTTTAGTATACAGGGAGAGCGCGTTCTTGTAGCGGAAACTTGGATGGCTCAGGCTGAGAACTCGATTAATGAGGCATTTTAATACATTCATCTTCAATGACCTGTTTTGAAAAGCAATATGGAATAATTCTCATCAAATATCGTTGCACTGTGGAGTTTGGGTGCCGCAATCTGAGCTTTTGCACCATAGCGACTTTCCCACCTTACGCAAACCTTGATATCGCTATACTTGCGCACATTTGCCATGGTCTTACCAAAAGCTGCATTATTCATCTTCTTATAGCTGTCCTTCTCATGATCGCTTGTAGCCTGCATTCGTTTGGTAGTATTTAAGTTAATATATGGTTTAAGCCAAGCTGATTGGTCGAATTGTAGAACCCGATGCATTGTTTTCAGGATGAGTCCATGTGATAAGCATCGCTTCAAATTTCGGCAGTGTATGACATATTTAGTTTTAGGATGTAATGTTGTCAAAAGCTTTTCTAATTTTGCTCCAGGTGGTGCTGCATGCTCAGAGAAAAACGGTAAGTCCTTATGCTTATCATGTAGATGATGAGGATAATCCAAGTCGACTACGAATATGTATCCAGTTGGAGAATCATCAGGAATTTCGGAAACGTCAATATTGGAAACATCAACCCATTTGAATACTCCGGTTGGTAAATGGTGTGACATGGCCCTTCCATAAACGTTATTCACATCATAATACATCAAGTATTTGTCTTTCTCCTCAGGCTTAAAATCGTCCATAGATGTATTGTTTGCTTTACTATATCTGTTCGAGCATTGACTTATACCACCTCGAATGCCTCTCTCTATGAATAGCAGTATATCTACGTCGGTTGTTGGCTCTAGTTTCACTTTGGCGTATTTTAGCGTAGCATCCCATGTTAGGCCGGGCATGGTGTAATAATGTGCTGCATCTAAATTGTAAGTCTTCATGCACACTTCTCGAAAGTTCTCAAACACATCGGCCAATAGGAGAGCGTCAGTCTAAAGGTATAGATCTGAATATTCACCAAGTGTTTGTATTTCAAATTTTTGCCAGACCTCTTCAACATGATTGTAGTCCTCAGGAGATATAGCACTGTCAATCAGTTTATTATAGAACGCTACTTGTGTTGGCAAGTTCCGGAAATCCAATTTATCCCAGTCATCAATAAAATCGTATGGGAAGACACCTTGCATCCATTATGCGCTGGTCCTCGGTATTTTCCTGTGTGTAAGAAGTTTGATAGTGTCATCTTCCAATCCCTGACATACTGATCTTGTAGTATCTAATTTATCCATTGGCAGCAATGATGATAGCTTATCTAAAGATTCAGCCATAAAACGGAAGGAATCGACGAATCTGAATTTTATGTGGCTGCCTTCCATGTGCTTGGTGAACGAGATATATCTTTCCTTGTTTATTGGTAAGAGAACAACTTGTCCTGGGAAAGATGTAGCTATATCCTTAGTAATGAAGTGGGCATCATATCCGGGTAAATTATGAAAAATTACTGGAACTATGGAGATTACATCCATTATGCGCTGGTTCTCGATATTTTCCTGTTAAGTGGCAATGATCCCGAACTCGTTCCTAATCAGCTGCAAACATTTTTTCACATATATGGAAGCAAGTATTTTCCATATGTGAACGCCGTTCCTCTTTGGTCAGGGGCTGCATTGGCCTGATGTTCAGCTTTTCCTGTACAGCTATGGATGCAATTTTTTGCAATTCTAATGCAAACCATTGTTGGCAATTCTTGCCTCGATATGCTCTGTAATATGAGAGCTTAGCATTATGTTTAGAATACTATGCAATGAACTTCTTGCTCCTGGATTCGCTATGTATTTTGATTGTTTCCCTGAATCGGCTTCAATATTGACTCAAGATCGGCATACACACAAAACGGGACTGGATTCTTATGGTTACAATTCTCAAATTCCAGCCATTTCTTTTCCTCTGAGGGGAATATAATCCTGCAATCATTTTGTTTCTCGCATTCAGGAATGTGCGATGCTAATTTTTCCGCAGAGTGAAAGTAGATCAAACATCTGTCGCATATATACTTTCTACCATCATGTTTCGAAGTTTGCTTTGATATGAGTCGGGAATATATTTAATCCAGCAGAAATGATATATGCCATCATCATCATCGTCTGTCATATGATCTGATCCTGGTCATAGTAATCTTGTAGCATTAAGAAATTTACATGTCGCTCCATCCTGTGTTTCGTAAGTCTAACTGGAGCTGTGGTGAAGACACGCTCTTTCTCTAGGATGAATACGTTTATTGATAAATCGTTGTGGTCTTCAAATTGCGTAATTTGCTCAAGTGTCATGGGAAATGTTATTCCAGTTAAATTAGGTACAGTTGAATAATGTGGGTATTATGAGGTCCTAACGGAGTTACTATTGCTGCTGCAGGATATAGCGCTGATGTTACAGCCCATGCGAAGCATGCTTCATCATTATTTTGTACATTGATGCAAGCTTTCTTTGATGCAATTTCCTTTGGTAGGGGTATATACGAAGATCCTCGAAGCTGCTCAAACTTGTTGATGTGTACTGTTAGATGTGTTATTTAGTGCAGTGCCCAGCCACTGTCTTTTCCTGGAATTCTTTCAGCTGAGTGTGTATTGGATCCAAAATGTTTGATTTAAACCACCCCTCTAAGTTATCATCTGCACTAATTGGAGCAGTTCTCGCTTGGAAGTATTTAACGTCTTTTATAATTCCATTATCACCAGTTTCTTTAACAAATTCACCGCAAAACGTTGTAGAAACTTTAATATTAAAATAATGTTTTAAGGTATTTTTAACACGACGCGTAGATAATTTGGTAGCGTATTGCATAAATAGCTTCGGATCGATATGTTTTAAATTTGCAATAACACCCTGTCGAATTCTGTCTGCGAACGCTGTCTTTATTTCCTCCAACTTTACAAAATCACTTCTTCTTACGCGAGTAATTCCTCCACCTCGACGAGGAGTTCTCAATAGCGCTCTCACTGCTTTAATTTGTTCGAGACAGCTTTCGTAATGTCGTTTCCTAGCACTCTTATTGCACTTCCGAAATGCAACTTGAAATTTATGCATGTTTCTATTACACTTTTGAGCAATATAGTGTTCATTCACTGAATTTTTTAAACACTCCAACACATCTTTTTCGCAAATTTTCAATTATTGAAAAACTTTTATTTACTAACACCGAAGACATTTTTAATTTTTTTATATTTTAAACTAATACTGAGATTTACTGAAACTGAATGATGGCTCCTAGCGTTTGCTTGTGCTTTTATAGGAACACCTAGCTGTTGCCTTTATACGAATTTGTTTAGAGGAAGTGAAGTGGTATCAAATTACGCGAAGATGGCTTATTCGATTAAATTTGTTTTACACAGGTGTGCATGATAGATTAACGCTGTATTTGCTTCGACTGGAGGTGTTTTTAATTGTGCTTCCTTCAATTTCTGTTGGTATGCCGATTAGGAAGCATCGCGGTTACCGGCTAATATGTTCAAGCAGGGCCACGAGGGCGATAGGAAATAGTGAATTCTTGAGGGGAATTTCAAGTCGGATAGGGGAATATTACTGTAGAGCAACGGTTTTTATATAAACATGATATTGATGACAAAAAGGTACAGTCTGGGGCAAATAAGTAAATGAGCAATTATTGATATTTTAATTTAGCTTATTTAGAATTTATTTGTCGCCGTTATGCATAATCACGAATTTTACATTTTTAGATATTTAGTTTATTCCAAAAATTGCTACATCTCAAGAGAAGGCATGAAGAAGGCGGACGAATAATATACTTTTGTTTCAAAGCTATAAACGAATTTGAAATTCTCCATTTTCATATTCTGCAAATTCTTTGAAATTTCATTTACAGTGCTCAAATGCCCGTATTACCACGCAACTTACCCAGTGCATTAGAACATTCTTGAGGATCTCTCCATATTCTGAAAACCATTCATCATCCCTCCATTTTCGAGAAAACTGAAAATTTAAAATTTGTTTATAGCCTTGATTGAAAGTATTGAATAAACAACTAAAATGGAAGCGGATTATCGGGTGAAAATTTAAGCCACTCGTGAAATGAATTAGTGTGCTGTGTTTGTATTCGCTTCGTCATAGCAGTAATGAAATCGAGTAGTTGTTCTATGCCGATACGAGATCACTTTTTTAAGCCACCAGGATTTCACTACAGATGGCGCCACCGTCGCTAGGTGGTTTGAGCCCATGCTAAATGTAGGTGTGTACCTTAGATGTATTAGTTTGTGTCTTGGGTACGCCATTGAGTCTCGACTGCGCCCTAGCGGGATTAATCGGTACTACCAGGGTGTATCATTTGATCTTAAAGTTAACGCTAGGAAATTTTTGGTGTTGGTATTAGGGGGGCCGAAATTTTCATCAGAAATCTTCTACGGGCTCTGGTTTTCGAGATATTAGCGATTTTACCTTTTCAGATATAGTTAATATTATTAATAATTCAAGCTACGTAGGATAGTTTTGTTCTTGTCAATAGATTCTAGAAGGTGTTATAGGGGCGGGGGTTAGAGGGGGGATAAAATTTTTGTTAGAAATCCTCTACGGGCTATGGTTTTCGAGATAAAGTTAATATTAGTTCAAGTTTTTTTTTGCACATGGGGGTGCTGGGTCTAAATGTAGGCTTTGTTCAGCATCATTCGAATTTCACAAAATGACATCACCATGTACAGATTCTAGAAGTTGTCAGTGAGGACATTAGCCGATACTGCCAGCATGCTCCGGTACTACGGCTTTCTTGGATGTGTGGTACGGTTCTCTTGGATATGTGAAGTTTTTTTACTTCACTTTTGGCCCACACGTGGCAGCATGCTACGGTTTTGGGAATTTTTTTTCTTCACTTTTGCTCACACGTGGCAGCATGCTACGGTTTTGGGAAGTTTTTTGCTTCACTTTTTTGGATGTGTGGTGCGCCTAAATGTAGGCTTTCGTTGTTTTCAAGTGCTGCGCCTGGTTTTGAATTAATATTAGTAATAATTGATTTTTTCTTGAGCGCCTAAATGTAGGCTTTTTGTTTTGAACTAATAATTAAAGTTAATAGTAGGAAATTTTTGTTCTTGCCAATGGATTCTAGATGGTGGGTATGGGGGGGGTGGATAATAAAGATAGGAAGGATAGGAATGGGGGTAATGAAATTTTCATCAGAAATGCTCTACGGGCTCTGGTTTTCGAGATATTAGCGTATTAATATTTCAAGTTATTTTTGCTCATGGAAATGGATTCTTGGCGGTGTGGGGTGGGAGGAGGAACAAAATTTTCATCAGAAATCCTCTACGGGCTTTGGCTAATTGGCAATTATATAATACTAATTGACAATTAGCTAATTGGCAATTAGCAGCTTGGTTGGTAACTAGCTAATTTGCAATTAGCTAATTGGCAATTAGTAATGTGGTGTGATGCGTAATTCTCATAAAAATAAACAAATTTAAGTAATATCAACACTTGCTGTAAATATTTAATAGAAAACTTCAAGTTTAAGGTAAAAATATGGTTGCTGTGAGGTGTATTGATACAATTTCTTTTGCTGAAAATAATGTTGTCAAACCAAATTAAATTTCAATATTTATTCACATCAAATTAATTATTTATTTCTAAATCTTAAGTTATAAACTTTTTCCCTATGTTCTATATTCTAAATTGGTAGCAATATAAGTGAAGTTCTATGAATCCTATCTGGGAAACGAAAGCGATCCAGAGCATATGTCTCCCAAGGTCCTTTTCTGGGCTCATATTCAATTATATAAACTTGTGGAGCACTAGTACTAAACGTAACTTTCATTATCACTAATAATTTAGAAATATTAATAATAAAAAAATAGTTTCACATTATTGATTTTTTTATTTAACGATTATAATAATTAACTGGGTACAGATTAACATCATGGCAAATAAACTTTATTTTAAACGTTCGGCCGATAGGACCTCTATTTATAAGATAAAAAAATCTCCTGCAGTATTTATCTCCAGTATAGGCATCGTCAGTAATTGTGCTGTACCGTGCAGGAAGGACAAGTTGACAGTCCTCCAAGTCCAGGATGATGCGAGATCCAAATGCAGTCTTACATCTTCTGACACCCAGAATCATGTATTCCTTATTAAATTCCATTTCAGATGTCTTTAGAGAAGGTGGGGTACTGCTCCAGCTTCATCAGTTCCTCCATTGCGTTTGCCATTTCAGATTACTTTCTCCTTGGTTGTTTATCGTTTGAACTCCAAAATAAAACTGATTGCAAATCTGATTCAGCTCCTCAATTTATAGTCATGATTCCAAAACAATTTTAATCCTGCTTAAAGTAAATTTGCGACATCAGCACATTAAGCTGAATGATTCATGTAATTTGATACCACACTTCCTGTAAGCAACCCAATTCCAAGAATTTTACTGATCGAAACGTTTCATTGGAATTCGTAAACATCCTGTTGTAAACAAATTTAACCAATATCAGCAAATGATTCATGTTTATTCTACTGATCGAAACGTTTCATTGGAATTCGTAAACAAATTTTCACATCCTGCTGTAAACAAATTTAAGCAATATCAGCAAATGATTCATGTTTATTCTTTTCATATAATTTGATACCACACTTCCTGCAGGCAGCTAAAAATTTTATTGTTCCAAGAATTTTACCGATATTCCAAAACAAGTTTAATCAGGCTTAAAGCAAATTTGCAATATCAGCACATTAAGCTGAATGATTCATGTAATTTGATACCACACTTCCTGTAAGCAACCCAATTCCAAGAATTTTACTAATCGAAACGTTTCATTGGAATTCGTAAACATCCTGTTGTAAACCAATTTAAGCAATATCAGCAAATGATTCATGTTTATTCTACTGATCGAAATGTTTCATTGGAATTCGTAAACTAATTTTCACATCCTGCTGTAAACTAATTTAAGCAATATCAGCAAATGATTCATGTTTATTCTTTTCATATAATTTGATACCACACTTTCTGTAGGCAGCCAAAAATTTTATTGTTCCAAGAATTTTACCGATCGAAACGTTTCATTGGAATGTAAAAAAATTTTCACATTTTCATGTATGCATTCATGTAAACAATTATTTGCAAATTCGACCAGCAGAATAAAGTAATCAAATTAGTTTGAGTGATTTTCTTATCGTGTAATTCGATATCATCTCACCCTGTAAGCAAATTCGTTGGAATTCATCCTGTGCAATGATTATTGTAGCATCAGGATCATTCTCGTTTACAAACCGTTGCTATAACAGCGCAAGCAAACTCTTGGGGAGCACCAGTCAATCTAAGTGATTCTAAATGCGAGTGTTGAATACAAAAAAATTAAAAATGTCTATCAGACTAATAAATGAAAGTTTTTCATTAATTAAGAAATTGCGAGAAGATGTGTTGAAGTGTTTACGTGATGCAAATTTTGTGAATAAAAACAATATTATTAAAGAGTGCAACAGAAACATTCGTAAATATCAAGCAGTATTTCGAAAGTGTAATAAGAATGCTAGAAAACGACATTTGGACAGCTGTATTGCTCAAATTAAATCGTTGAGAGTGTTAATCAAAGCTCCCCATCGAGGTGGAGGAATTAATCAACGAGGAATAAGAAGTGATTTTGTTAAGTGGGAAGAAATAAAAACAGCACTCTTAGGTAGAATTAGGGCAGGTGTTATCGTGAATATAAGCCACCTAGATCCTAAGCTGTTTATGCAAGATGCTTCCAAATTACTTGCTCGCCGCATTAAGAATACATTAACACAACAATATCATATTAAAGTTGCTACAACGTTTTGCGGTGAGTTTATTAAAGAAACTGGTGATAATGAAGTTATTAAAGACATTAAGTACTTCCAAGCAAGAACTGCCCCAATCAGTGTGGAGGATAATTTGAATGAGTGGTATAAATTAAATATATACGACCCAATACTCCCTCAGCTAGAAGAGTTTCAAGAGAAAGATAGTGGTTGGGCACTGCATTCTATAATACATTTAGCGGTGCATATCAACAAATTTGAGCCATTTCGGGGATCATTTTATATACCTCTGCCAAAGGAGATTGCTTTAAAGCAACCTTGCATCAATGTGAAAAACAATGATGAAGCATGCTTCGCGTGGGAAATAACATCAGCGCTATATCCTGCAAATATTTACACCAATAGGATCTCATCATATCCACATTATTCTACTGTGCTAAATTTAACTGGAATAACATTTCCCGTGACCCTTAAGCAAATAACGCAATTTGAAGACCAGAACAATTTATCAATAAACGTGTTCATCCTAGAGAAAGAGCGTTTCTTCACCAGAGCTCCAGTTAGACTTACGAAACACAGGATGGAGCGACATGTAAATCTCTTAATGCTGCAAGTTGATTATGACCAGGCTGATGATGATGAAGATCATATGGATGATGATGACGATGATGATGATGATGATGATGATGATGATGCCAGCAGTTATCATTTCTGCTGGATTAAAGATCTTTCGCGCCTTGTATAGAAGCAAACTTCAAAACATGGCCACAGAGTGTATACATGTGATAGATGTTTGTTCTACTTTTACTCTGAAGAAAAATTAACATCACACACTCCCGAATACGAGAAACAAAACGACTGTAGGATTATGTTTCCCTCAGAGGAAAAGAAATGGTTGGATTATAAGAATTATAGCCATAAGAATCCAGTCCCGTTTTGTGTGTATGCCGATCTTGAATCAATATTGAAGCCGATTCAGAGAAACGATCAAAATACACAGCGAATCCAGGAACAAGAAGTTCACAGCATAGGATTCTATTTCCAATGAAAACATGATGCTAAGCTCTCATATTACAGAGTGTAACGGCTATAATCTCTCTATTAGAAAAAAATATCTATTTTTTTTTCTTGGGGGTTAATCATTCATTTTTGGTCAGTCTCATTTTAATCCAGACTTTGATTAAACGACAAATTTGTTTTCTTAATGTAAAGAAAGAAGAGTGGAACTAATTTCGTTTTCGCATCGAAAGTTCCAGCGGAAATTAAATTTAAAACTCAACAAAAAAAAAACAAAAAGAAATGTATTTTTCTGTCCCTCAGAAATCACGCATTAATTGGGCTTTGTTAAGAAAAACTGCGCTTAACAAAGTGCAATTCGAGAGGCACTTCCGATCACCCAACAAAAGGTGCTGATCGATACAGTGCAATGCACTTTAGAACATTTACCTCGTATCGCTTCTTTGGGGAATCAAGACATGCGACGATCGAGATCCTCACATTGTAAAGTGAGTCGTTAGAAGTAAGAACTTCTCCGGGAACAACTCAAGCCTCTGAATTTGGGGTTTTTTTTTGTTTTTAACTGTCGCTTATCTAAACCTGGCACGCGGCTAGCATTTTATCATCAAAGTTAAAATAGTGAAGTGAATGTACTAAAATCGCACGAAGTACCAGAATAAATTCGGTTGTGGTTTTGAATAAATACCGGAATTCGGGCTTTGTGCGTGTGTGTAAAAGTTTACAAGATTTCCAGTACTAGTAGACGACACGGGAAGTTCATCAAAATCAATTTGTTTTGTGGTTGCACCCAACTATCACCAAGCGTGATATAAGCCCCCTTTCTGAGCTATAAGGTGAGGTGAAATTACTCTTCTGTCGAGAGTGTAATTCCTCAGTGAAGTTTTTTTTTACTATATACATATACCAGGTGACAGAGTCTGGACCGGTACTGTGGGAATCCAAGAAAGCAAAATCGGCAGTGAAGTGCGCCGGAACTTACCTGAGACCAGATTTCGCACCCACCTACCTGAACATTCAAGCTTTCTCAGATATATTTCTCTCCACGGATCATCCGATCTGCTAATCACCGTTGCGGGAAGATAGGGGATCAGTTAGGGAACGAGAAGGAAAAGAAGAGAGAAGGTAAGGGCAACAACAGCAACCCGAATATTCCCTTTGTTTTTTTTTATTTTATTTTTTTTAGCAATATTTAGAAGGTCGCTGAAGCGCTTCATCGCCGGGGGATTGTTATGTAAGTACGCACTTATCATTTGTGTAATAAGAGAATAGTCGGGTGTTTTTTGTTTTTCTCTTTTCTTATCTTCGCAGAGCATATATAGGCTATAGCAGTGAAATTTTCATTCTGAGTTTTTTTTTTGTGCTTTATTTATGATGTGTAACATATATAGGTACTGTCATATAGCGTAATGTTTTCAGTTTTAGGTTGATTTGTCATTGAATATTCGTGTATGGAGTTAATAGTGTAATGTAAAGTCTCTTTTTTATTTATTTTTTTTTCCTGAATTTAGTCTATGTGAGAGCATAATTTTTTTTATGGGTTTATTTTATAATAGTGCAAAGATTTTTTTTCTTCTGTTTTTTATTAGCGTAAGTGGTTTTCTTCTTTCCTAAATTGTTCTTTTTTTTCCCTCAATTTCTTTGATATATAGATATGTAACCCGAACAGCAGAAAAATTTTAATATCTAGATACATATGTACCTACAATCTTTTTTTTATATTTTTTTTTGTCTTTGAGTTCTAAATAAAATAACATGGCAATAGGCTAAATAATAGTTTTCGTTTGGTGCTGGGTCCAGTTGGGGTTCTGGGAAGATCGAGATGCCAGGAGGCGGATGTAGTTGGCAATCTCTCCTTGAGTTTGGTGAGTGGGGCAGTGGGATGAATTTCGAGTAATAGGGAGGGTCCTATCATTCAGAGTGGGGTCCGTATTCCTATATTTCAGTTTTTTCCATCTTGTTTTCTTCCTATTTTAATCATTCTTCTAGAGCGGTACAGTAAAAGGTACAGAAAAGGTGTGGAGGACATTTGAAATACAGACGCTTGGCGAATATTCCGATCTATACCTGAAAACTGATGTCCTTCTATTGACCGATGTCTTCGAGAACTTTCGAGATGTCTGTATGAAGACGTACAATTTAGATCCTGCACATTATTACACCATGCCAGGTCTAACATGGGATGCAATGTTAAAATATACCAAAGTGAAACTCGAGCTGATAACTGATGTTGACATACTGCTATTCGTAGAGAGAGGTATTCGAGGAGGTATAAGCCAATGTTCCAATAGATACAGTAAATCCAACAATACATATATGGATGATTTTAACCCAGATGAAAAACAAAAATACTTGATATATTATGATGTTAACAACCTTTATGGATGGGCCATGTCACAACATTTACCTACCGGAGGATTCAGATGGGCTGATAGTCTCGATATTGATGTTTTCCAAATTCCTGATGATTCACCAACTGTATACATACTCGAAGTTGATTTAGACTATCCACCACATCTGCATGATAAGCATAAAGACTTACCGTTTTGCTCTGAGCATACAGCACCACCAGGTTCAAAATTAGAAAAACTTTTAACAACATTACACCATAAAGAAAAATGTATTATACACGATCGAAATTTGAAGCAACGCTTATCACATGGCCTCATCCTAAACAAAGTACACCGGATTCTGCAATTCAACCAGTCAGCTTGGCTTAAACCATACATTGATTTGAATACCTCCAAACGGATACAGGCTACCAGCGATCATGAAAAAGACAGCTATAAAAAAATAAATAATGCTGCGTTTGGTAAAACCATGGAAAATGTACGCAACTATAGTGACATCAAGCTTTGCGTAAAGTGGGAAGGCCGACATGGTGCCAAAGCTCTGATTGCAGCTCCCAATTTCCACAGTACGAAAATATTTGATGAGAATTTAGTTGCTGTGGAATTAAGGAGACTGAAAATGTTGTCTAATAAGCCACTCTATATCGGCATGGCAGTCTTAGAAATTTCAAAAACATGCCTCTACGACTTCCATTACAGTTTTATGCAGCGCGAGTTTATGATAAATGTAAAGTCATGTATACCGATACAGACTCCCTAATATGTGAAATTGAAGAGAGAAACATATATGACTTTATGGCTGAAAATATTGATAAATTCGATACAAGTGATTACCCTGTAAATAATCAGTTCAATATACCGCTTATGAATAAAAAGATTACGGGTCTTATGAAGGATGAGCTGAACGGGAAAATCATGTTTGAATTTGCAGGCCTCCGCTCGAAAATGTATAGCCTACGCATAAATGATGCTACAACTGTAAAAAAGCCAAGGGAATAAAGACAAATGTGGTTCAGAGAGAGGCATATTAAGTTCCAAGAATACGTTGAATGCCTGAACAACAAGCAGCTTTTAACTGCAAATCAGAGCTGCATACGATCGCATAACCACAATGTCTACACCATCAACCAAAAGAAGATAGCTTTAAGTCCACATGATAACAAGCGATATATTTTGAGTAGTACAACGGATACTCTACCATGGGGACATTACTCAATTCCACCAGATCAACAAGAAACAAGCACAGAAAGTCCAGTTCCAGATCAACAAGGAACAAGCACAGAAAGTATAGAAATCTAAGCTCATTATTGTAAATAAAAAACATGTATTATAGTTTTAGTTTCATTTATTTAAGTACTTTGTTTTAATTGTAGTACAGTCTAAGATATTATAATTATAATTATAAATTTATTTTTAAATTGCATTATAGTTGTTTCTTCAACAAATTATAAAACATCTTTGTTATTAATCCAAGAATTGTGTTTTGATGAAAATCCGAGCCATTTAACGTAAGCTTTATCTCCACTCTTCTTTAAGATTTTCTCTACGAGATATAGGTTTGGGTGTTTAATTTTCAGCAGCTCCAATTCATAAAAGCCTCCTGTGATTGGATTTCCTTGATAATCTTCCAGCCGATATGTGATGGGGTTTGTGTTTTGAACTTTAATAATTTTAAAAATCTCAGCTGTCCAGTTTGGTGTATAGCCTTTCTCAAATATATGCTTGTATTTGCTGATGCGTACAAGATCTCCAATTGTATACTTTGCAGGAACAACAATCTTTATTTGATTGTATACAGTTGAAAGCAGTTGTTTCGCATTGGAGGCGTTGATATAACGTGGTCTCATTTTTGTAGTTCGATGTATTCTTGAGTTGTATTCAGCGACCAGTTTCTTTACCATACCAATCCACTGATAAGTTCCATTAAAGCTGAATTCCTTCCACATAATATCCTTCAGAGTTCGGTGAAATCGTTCCACTATTGATGCTTTGAGGAAACTGTACGTAGAGTAATGATTAATTGCATGCTTCAGCATTAGATTTTTATAGAGGCTGTTGTAGAATTCCTATCCATCATCAGTCTGCAAGTTTTTAAGTATTTGTCCACCGCTTAATATAGACTGCATGGCATCTCTTACTTCTACATCAGTTTTTCTTTTAATTGGAATTGCCCATGCATATTTGGAGAAGGTATCAATTACTGTCAACAGATAGCGGTAACCCTTGTTCACATACTTGTAGGGATCCATTTCAACCAAGTCTGCCTGCCACAAGTCATCTAGTCCTTTGAGAATCACACGACGTCGTTTAAAATTTTTTCTCGCTGGTTTATGCAGCTCATTTACCACTTGTCTCTTACTCATCGTTATAAATGAAACAAATTTCTCAAGAGTTTTTACTCATATACACCATCTTTTGGTGTCAAGTCTTTCTTATTTATTACTGAAGTAAACAGATAGTTTTCGATCTTCGCGATTTCATCATTTATATATAGCGTTAAATTTGTTACCTCTATATTAAAAGTTTTTTTTATTTTTTCAACACTTATTTTAATTTTCTTGTCAACATAGTCTTTGGTAGTAGAATCATCATTTCAAGGGGTTCACCAAGTCGTTTTATACACTTTGCGTTTAGATCATATTCGCCGTTTAACGTTAAATTAAATCCAATACCCCGCTCTACTTGTTCACTAGCCAAACCCTGAGCTCCTTGTTTACCATCTGGTCCTTGAGTTCCTTGTTTACCAGCTGGCCCCTGAGCTCCTGTTGGCCCCTGCTCACCTGCTTTCCTAAGATATCCCCGCTTAGAGAAACGTCCAAACTTGTCAACGCTCATCTGTAGATTGTGAAGAAGTATGGTAATGGAGTAATATTTAAACTATTATATCTGCTTCTCGCAACTCCTCCAGGATAGATACAATTTCATTGTTGTGACTGGCGTTTCCAGCCTCCTTTGATGCCATTAGAAGGCGTAGTCTATCCACTAATTCATTTGGATCATCCCAGTAAATGTGATCAATGTTTTCCTTAGGCAGACGCATTAGCCCCATGCCTTTATGCTGTATAAGTTTACTGATTATAGCTTTATGCTTATCCGCTCTAGTACCTTTTATTTGTCCATCTTCAGCATAGTCACGTTTATATGCATTGGTATCTCTCAAAATAGATCCATAATTAGTTAAATCCTCTTTAGTATATAGACTTTTTACAGGATCTTTCATAAATAGCAGCTCACATAAACCCAAAGTTGTTTTGTAGCTCTTCCCCTTGAGAACAATATTTCCTACATCATCAACATCGAACGTTGAATTACCGATTTTCCACGCGTTGTCATCATAGTAAACTCCATAGAATGGATCGATTTTAGGGCTATTATCAGTGAATAGCATTAAATAGTTTGAAACTATGTATACAGACGTATAGGGGGAGGTGACAGGAGACCTTCCTGTCAATGTTCTTGAATGTTTAGGTGTGGCGAATTCTTCTTCAGATGTTGAGGAATAATCTCCATAATTTATAGGTGTGCTACTAGCCTCCATTTTCACATATTTTCGTTTTGGAGGAGTAATAGGTTCCACAATTTCGTTGTCTTCCTCTTCTTCTTTTGGCTCCAATTTGACTGGTGGCTTGTTTTTGACTCTGGTAACAAACTCTTTTAAGGGTTTGGTGATTGGCTTGAAAGTTTCTTCAAGTTGAGCTTCTGCTTCAATCCCTCCCGTCTTTAGAGCTTTAAATTTCCTTCGCACTGCATTCCTTGTCTTAATGATTTCTTTTAATAGATTTTCATTCATCTTCGATGTTAACTGAATAACGGCTTTTCAAACAGCTCTGATAACAGGTAAACAGCTTTCCAAACAGCTCTTATAACAGCTTAACAGCTTTCCGAATAGCTCTGGTAACAGCTTAACAGCTTTTAAAACAGCTCTGATAACAGCTTAACAGATTTCCAAACAGCTCTGATAACAGACTAACAGCTTTTCAAACAGGTCTGATAACAGGTGAACAGCTTTAATTTACTCAGCAGTTCCACAGGATTCGGTGTGCTTTCGGCTAAATTACAACTTCGACTTATGAATATTTCGCATGTTTCATCCTTTTATAGTACAATGAAGGTATCAAATCCTTTACAGTAGCGCCCCTTGTTTAATGAGCTATCCTTATCAATCATCAAGAAACCATATCCATCCTTCCAACACTCAGCACAAGCTCTTCGAAATTTATCAAATTTCATGTCTGTATTCACATGATCATTATAGATATGTTTCAAATTCAAGTCATCTTGCTTAAATAAGATGATTAAATTAGCATTGTCACGTATTAAGCGCTTTGGTATATGCGCATATGTTTGACAGAGATAGATGCTGTCTATATCTTCGTGGCGACCCATGCAAAAATAGGATCGCACATTATCTTGCTTTTCACATGGTACATCATCGAAAATAAACACTGAATGTTATTTGGCTTCCTCTGGTGCTAGAACATCGCAGTTGTTTGAGAATGTATAATACCCCAATCCTGATATGGGAGTCATCACTCGCTTCAAGTATTCATACTTTGGTTGATGTAAAGATTTGGAATATATGTAAATATTTTAATATCTCAGACCATTGGGATGTTCCAGCAAACTTATCATAACATTAGTTTTTCCACAATTGGATGGCCCAACAATGATGCTCCTTATACTATTAGGCATTAGCGCACCGTGCTTCTTTTTCACCTTCATAACAGCTGTATCAGCATTTCGAACAGGAAAAGCTTGTTGTTGTTTAATGAACCGCATATTGAAGACTAACGGGATTCCTATAAGTACACCTGTTTATATTACATATCAACAGTATCATCGGAACCTTATAAGATGCCGGATCACAAATGGAAACGCTCCAGAAAATCTTTGAAAGGGGTCAGAAGACTATTAAATTCAATCATCAACAAATCACCTTTAGAATTACATCTAACGGGATACCAGTACTGCGGACCAGGAACAAAGTTACAACAAAGATTGGCGAGAGGAGATCCGGGCATTAATCCACTGGATGCAGCCTGCAAGGAACACGATATAACATACTCGCGACATAAAGATACAAGTGATCGACATATAGCTGATAAAATATTAGCTGAAAAATCCTGGCAGCGTGCAAAATCTACGGATGCAAATTTGAGTGCACGTGCCAACGCCTGGCTTATAACAAACGCAATGAAGGCTAAAATTAAGCTAGGTATGGGTCTTAAGGCTAATAATAAACGCCAACCCACATTCCGAGAAGCAATACGAAATGCACGTAAGATTTTAAAAATCAAAAAACCAAAAGACTTGATGGAAGCTACAAAAATAGCTCTTAGTGCAGCTGAAAATATTGTGAAAAGAAAGAAGAAATCAATTAAAACTCCACGAGTGATACCTGTACCAAAGGTTGGCGGAGCACTTCCGTTCCTCATCCCGTCGTTTGCTGGGCTTTCAGCATTGGGAGCACTATCGGGAGTTGCAGCAGGCATAGCTAAAGCAGTAAATGATACCAGTACGGCAAAGGCAAAATTGGAAGAAAGCAAACGTCATAACCAAGCAATGGAAACTATAGCGGTTGGTAAAGATGGAAACGGGCTGTTCTTGAAGCCGTACAGAAAAGGACTTGGACTCTATCTACAACCTCAACCAAAAAACTATTAAAGACGCTACCCAAAAGACCGCTAAGCGAGTTGGATCTTCACAAATATACCACACACTTACCGAACTTCAGAGGCGTATTTATGCGTGATAATCTACCTAAAAAGCCATGAAAGCGAGAAACCGGTATTGTTAACTTGGACATCTCAACTGCAGCAGGTATACACTGGGTAGCGTACTACAAGAAAGGTGATAACATCGAATACTTTGATAGCTTTGGCAATCTCCAACCACCAAGGGAGCTCATAAACTACTTGGGTAGTAATATTACGTACAACTACAGTTCTTATCAGAACTATGATGCAGTAATTTGCGGTCACTTATGTTTAGAGTTTTTATATAATTGTTATAGCCATTAATGATTATTTATAAATAAATGTATCTATATTGAAATTGTGACAGTTCATTGCCATGTCATTAACCCTTACTCTCACGGGAAATTCATCTCTACTCACTGCTGAGTACTTTCCCCCGCTGGAGCTAGCAACGGATTATGTTTGTGGATTAATTGATTTTCAAACATACAACTCTATACCAAATATTGATGCGAGCAATAATCTGGTTCATGTAGGGAATGAGGTTGTTGAGATACCTGTTGGATCCTATGAGATTGATGATATAGCAAAATATGTACAAGGATACTTGGATAAAGAAGGGAGAAGGATAAAGGTTACGATAAAGGCTAACAATAATACATTGAAGAGTGAAGTTACGCCAACTGAAGAAATACACAGCTGACTGCCAATTCCAATAATTGACGTCTACACACAACTGCGTTCGCAAAACACAATTTAATGCAACTTGTCAATTCCAGTAATTGACTTTCAACCAAACTATGATTACAAACGAGAATATGCTGTATGCTGGAATAAATATTCTGGTGGAGTGTAGAGGTCAAATAAAAAGAAATTTGTCACTCTATTATTCACTCAATTATTTATTGCAAACTAATAATACTAATGACAAAACAAACATTAATTTTATGAGAAAATTAATTACTTGAACAATTATTTCAATATGTCAAATTTACTTCCTTCAACTTACACGTAAAAGCTTAGAAACTTCTCTTGCAATTCACTGATTCACTGTGTTGTTATGTATTTAATAACTAAGGAAATTGAAATGTACAAAAAGGAACTATATTTTACTCGAATTTAACTCTTTCTATTCAATAATAACAAATTAGAAAATTATGCTACGTTACAATTTCATATCTATATATATATAAGGTAAAACAATTTTCCTTTCTATTTCTTAACTAATATATTTACTAATGGCTGAAAGTAAATAGTAATTAGAACTCAAGGTAGATCTAGTTTCCAATTATTATGTTGTGTAAAAATGACCTAATGGCATATTTTTTACACGATGAATAATTGTTAGAAATTTCGATTTACTTGAGTGAATTAGTTAAATGGCTGAAAAGAAGAAATTAAGAATAAAAAATTCAATCGTTCTTGTTAAATTCATACATGTGTGTATGACCAACACCTGGCATGCAAACACAATGAAATTTAACCCAAATTGAATATAAATGATTAATTCACAAGGTTACCTTGAATTTAATTGAAATTTGTTGCTATTAAAATTTCAATCAATAAATTCACTTGAAAATTTGTTGCTGTTGCGAATTGCCTTTGAATTTTTTACTGCTTCAATTGTTGAAAAATATACTAAGTTGCTGAAATTTCTATTTCTTTTATCGATGACACTTTGTGAAAAAATTGCAAATTGTGGGAGGAATGCTACTGCATGTGCTCGCACTTTGACAACTTTGAAAATAAGAAGATAAATGAGCGAATGAACCCCCTTTTTATAAGAAAATTTGTTCCGATTTCATATCCATAAAAATGAATTATGCAATTTTTAAGTTTAATTTGACTACAATATGTGAATTTGTTGTAGTCATTTGATGCCAAATTACAAATTGCATTTTTCGACATCTTTCCCATAGGAATTCTTTTTAATTTCACGCAATTATGATAAGTTTTCCGAATCTGTGCCATAACTTATCGATACGCCATCTTTTAGTTCAATTTACCAAATTCCTCTCTGAATTCATTTTCGTTCATCTTTATTCGTGTCCCTTTCACACCTTTGTCTCTCCTTCGCACTCATTGTTGTAAAGGTAAATTCGAAAATTCGCGATTATCCCGCAATCCGTGAAAAATTACGCGACGCGAACGCGCCCATTCGATTCTGCGTCTCTTTTTACCCCGGGGTGACATTTCAAACGTCGCGAAAATATGGAGTTCGCCGGTCTATTTATATTCGTGATATTGATATTGTTGAATTTGTAGTGAATTATGTGTGTTGTGCTAATTGGAAGTATTCAACGTGGGATTTATACATTAATGCAAGTATTTATACGTTTTTTATTATTCCCTTTTCGTGGTGTTACGTAAAATTACAACTTTTCCTAATACTGTATATACCTGTCAAGGTGAGTTTATTTTACAAATTCTCATCTTAGGTATCTACAAATGTGTTGAAAAGTTATTTTTTGTGTTTTATTACATACATATTTTATGTTTTGAAGTGTTTTCTGCTGAGAAAACA
Organism: Dioctria linearis; assembly: GCA_963930735.1. Classification (NCBI taxonomy): domain Eukaryota; kingdom Metazoa; phylum Arthropoda; class Insecta; order Diptera; family Asilidae; genus Dioctria; species Dioctria linearis. The sequence goes on along the minus strand of OZ005743.1, from coordinate 59,506,891 downwards.
TGAAATATATATGTTTAGGCATTGTTTAAAGGCTCTTTTGCCTTTATCGATGCAATTGTTATTCGTTGGTTGAGTCAATGGTACTTGGACCTTGACTTTGATGCGAGAGTCGTTGGTGCTTGTAGCAAGACTCTTCAGTGATTAAAAATATTGGAGCTTGTTCTGATTGCCTTACCTTGGGTAGGGGGCAATTCAGAGCTTCGTGGTAGCTTGGATGTCGATGTACAATTAAAACAAAATCTCTCTATCAACTACGCTTTATTTCTTATTCGAATTAAATTTATATATAAAAATTGCTGACTTAAATAATATTTTGTACATTGCAATTCTATTCTACGTACCTACCCTTTTACTCACACCCACGAATTCTGCTGTCGTTCACAGTACCGAGAAAATTTCATATTGATAAGCTTGACCATGCACAAGCTACATATCCAATTACTTACTCTGTACCTTCGACTTTTACCGCGACAATTCTATGTACAATGCACACGCTGCTTATCAGGCAAATTCTATGCACAAGCTGCATAGCATGTACATTCCATGTACAAGCTGCATATCATGTTTCAATTTTTACCAGCCGAATTCGTGGGTGTCTGCATTTATTTAATTTTTATGAGAATTATTTCTTGCAAACTCGAACAGGCATTGTTATTGTTTGTGTGCCTTATGTGGTGGCTCACCTACCACCATACAAAAAGAATGTTGTTGTGGTTTTTGTATGTTTGTTTACAAAATAAAAAAAAAACTAATTCGTAGATAATTAATTTCTTTATTTTGATTTAGCTCAATTTTTTAATTCATTTTTGTTTATTTCAGGTCGTCGAGGGACCTTTGCACCTGTTGACCCGCCAGGTGCTGGTAAGATTTTTTTGGTTTATTTTATTTTGATTTTTCTTTTCTTTTTAGGTTGGTCGAACATTCTCCCCCCTGTTGAACATCCATGTTCAACCGTTTTTTGATATGTTGTATACCTCTTTGATGGTACTTAAAAAATCGCAGTTTGCCATCAGCAAGTACTCGTAGGCGCACCTGATAACGATCTGGTAAGTTGATTGTTTTTCTTTATTTCGACGTTTTTGGATGTCGTAGAAATTAATTCTTTTTATCGTATTTTTTGATAGGAAGATGTCCACCTTTTCCCGAGTTAGAAATCGTTGAAATGAGTTCTCGATTCTCATCTCCGCTTCTTTAATAGTCGTAGTGAGCAGGAGACTCTGTAGGTCGGTGATCTGAGCGCCGTTAATCATGATAGGTCCCTGTGTAACTGGTTTCGTTTGTGGAGTATCTCCCTCTACAGCCCTGTAGGGCTTTGCTATCCTGGACAAGTCCTGCTCGCCAGTCGTTGATGTTGTAGTTGGTCTCTCAAGGTTCTGCGTCCTTGATGTGGACGAAGATGCTGTTACTTGAACATCTGGCTCTGAATCTGCCATAGCTTCTACGATGTCGGACCATAAGCTGTTGAATTCGCTTAAGTCATATGCAGGAGCGTTGAGGGGACTTCCCGGGAATGAAAAATTAAAATTCAGATCGTCATAGATATCTAAAATATCTTGATCGACTGTAAATTCGGACATCTGTAAATAAAATCTAATAAGTAAATGTTTTTTGTTTTAAAGGGACAACACAACATTTAACAAATGTGTTAGTGTTACATATATTTGTTAATCAATTTAACGGTAACCTACAAATTTTGTTGATAGGCCTGACAAGTGTACTTGTCTGTGTTTTGATTCTGACTACACGAACTAGTCCATCAGCTCCTGGGTGGACTTCTTCAATAACACCTAATGGCCAAGTAGTTGGGGCAGCATTATCAACCTTTAATAACACCACATCTCCTTTGCAGATGTTAGGTTCTGGTTGAAACCATTTTGGTCTATTCTGGAGTTGGTTTAACTAATCCTTAGACCAATGGTTCCAGAACTTTTGTACCATGTGTTGCACACTTTTCCATCGACTGGAGTGTGTTACGTTGTCCATATTAAGATTTGGCTCTGGAATGGCGTTTAGCGCTTGTCCTATTAGAAAGTGTCCAGGAGTCAGAACAACTTGATCACTTGGATCATTGTTAACTCGGCATAAGGGCCTTGAATTTAAACAGGCTTTTATCTGGGTTCATAGTGTACCATATTCCTCAAATGTGAGGTTCGAGTTGCCAATAGATCTTCGCAGATGGCATTTTATAGATTTGACACCTGATTCCCACAATCCTCCAAAATGAGGAGCTGCTGGTGGATTCATGTGCCATGAAATGGATTTGTCTGCCAAATATTCAGCAGCATTTGGCCATGCTTGCTTGATTGCTTGTTGTAATTCCCTTTCTAAAATTGATTTGCCGCCAACGAAATTGGTGCCACAATCGGAGTAGATTTGCACAAACCTCTTCTGCTTACAAATCTTTTCAAAGCTGCAACGAATGCATCTGCTGTCATATTCGATACCAACTCGATGTGTATAGCTTTCGTTGCCATACAAATAAAAATGCAAAAGTATGCCTTTTGTAATTTGGCATGTCTCAAATTGGAAGATTTCACAGTCACTGGTCCAGCATAGTCTATTCCAATCCTTGAGAATGCTCTTGTGATATTTACCCTAGGTGGGGGTATGTTACCCATTAACTGCGTGATAGTTACTTGGCGTTGTTTGAAGCAAGTAATACATTTGTGCAATCGAGTTGTGATACAACGTCTTCCATCCAAAATCCATACAGAGTTACGTGTTGTACTCAAAACTAATGATGTACTACCATGTAATGTTTCCAAATGTATTTTACCAATAAATGTGTCAGTCACATGATGGTCACGAGGTAGTATAATTGGATGCCTTCTAGCAAAGGAAATCATCGCGTGATCTAAACGTCCGCCTACTCGGATCAATCCATCTCTGTCGAGCATTGGATTGAGCCGTATAAGTTTACTCTGTTTTGACACTGTCTGTTGTCGTATAAGATCCTGATATTCCTTTGGAAATGCCGTTTGTTGTACTAACTTGAATATAGTTCTTTGTGCTTGGATATACTCACCGCTAGTTAGTGCGTTAATCCTTTTATTGTTAGGATTTTTACAATTATGAATGAATCGTTGGATCATTGCTGTGACACGAATGAGAACGAAGAATATTTTGTAAGAATATTGTCTTCTACGTTGATGAGAAGGCTTGTTACAATCGGTTCTTTTTGCTCTAATGTTGTTGATTCAGTGACTTCGCAATTGTTTGGCCACTTATTTTGAGTTTGCTTTAACCATGTGGGGCCGTACCACCATGAATCATTGTTACGTAGTTGAGCTGCTAAATGCCACGTGAGGCCAAATCAGCGGGGTTGTAGACTGATGCAATGTGTCGACATTGCTTGAATTTTAATGTTTCCTGTATTTCTACAACACGATTTGCAACATAGGTTTTCCATTTGGATGGATGATCCTTAATCCACTGTAATACGATTTGAGAATCTGTCCATGCTGTTATAGGAATGTCTTGTAACTGCATGCCTTGTATCACAGCCTTAATTAGCCTTGTAAGTAGTAGTGCGCCATTTAATTCTAAGCGTGGAATCGTTATTGGCTTGAGAGTTGCTACCTTTGTCTTTGCGGTTACCAGATGTGAAGTAATTTCACCGTTGTTGTGTTCTACCCTGAGGTAGATCGCTGCTGCATAAGCTTTAGACGATGCATCACAAAACCCATGAAGTTGCATACGTAGTCCTGTAACATAATGAATTCACCTTGGGATCCGTATTTGCTGTAATGCAGTTAAGTGATTTGTAAACTCTGTCCACCATTTCTGGATGTGTTCTGAGACTGGATCATCCCATGCTGAACCTGTAATCCAAAGGCTTTGCATCAAGATCTTAGCTTCTATTATTACAGGAGCTAACCAACCTATCGGATCATATAACGAGGCTATTTGTGATAAGACGATCCGTTTTGTCCATACTGAAGGTGAAATAAGTGGTTTGATTACAAAGGTAAAGTAATCTTCCTTAGGAAACCATTTAATTCCTAAGGTTTTGATAGAATCTGTGTCTGAAAATATCAGAGAATTTTTTAATTCTATGTGATCAGACGGAAGATCTTGCAATAATTCGCTAGCATTGCTGGCCCATTTTCTCAGGTTGAAGCCAGCTGATGTCGTCATTTGAATTAACTGTTGTTGCAGTTCCCTTGGTTTAGACAAATCATCAGCGCCAGATAACAAATCATCTACATAAAAATTATTAAAGACTGCTTCTGCTGCTAAAGGCCACGTGTCCCTTTCATCTGTAGCCAGTTGTTGTAGAGTCCTAAAGGCTAAATAAGGAGCTGAGGTGGTCCCAAATGTTACGGTGTTGAGTTGATAATCCTGTAATGTACCTGTCATCGGATTCCGTCAAACTATTCTTTGAAAAGTTCTATGTTCGGGGTGCATTTCTATCATGCGATACATTTTTTTCAATATCTGCATTCATGACAACCCTGAACTTCCTCCAATTGAGTAATGTAATATATAAAGTCGGCTGCAATGTTGGTCCCTTTAACAGATGCTGGTTCGTCGTCTTGGCAGACGCATCAAACACAACACGTAATTTTGTTGTTGAGCTGTCTTTGATTGCTCTTGATTACGTGGCGGACTTACTTCCTCCATGTGACCTAATTGGATGTACTCATCTAAACATTTTTCATACTCCTGTTTAAACTCTGGTTTTCTTGAAAATTGTTTTTGAAGATTCTCATACCGTTTAATGGCTTGCTGTCTAGAGTCACCTAATATAGGTGTTGTATTATTTATAAAAGGCAATTTCACCTGATATCTTCCTGATTCTAAACGAATGCAAGTGTCTTGAAGGATCTGTTGACAGCTTTGTTCTACCTGGGATAAAATTGGTGTTGTAGATACTTCTTCTGTTTCCCAGAATTGTCTAAGTTGTGTGTCTAGAGCGTCTGTGGTAGCCATGAATATCTTGACTGTACTTTCATTAACTACTTCCTCGGTTGTTCCGATTAGTATCCAACCAAACATTGTTTTGATTGCTGTTGGACTGCTGTTTGAACCTCGTACAATGCCTTCTTGTACGATTCTAGCATAAACCTTGGCACCTAATAAAGCGTCTATTTTTCCAGGCTTCCAGTAAGTGGGATCTGCTAGCTCTAAGTTGTCTAAGTGTTGATAGCTTTCCTTTGTAATTGGTGTAGTTGGTAAACTATCAGTGACTTTGTTGATGATCAGGAATTTTTCTTCTATTGCTGTCTCATTTGATCCGCAAGATTGTAACTTATGCTTCATTTGCTTGTTCACGTTACTCATTGGGCTTTTGTTCAACCCTGTTCCAACTACTAATGTTTCCTTACACTTAGCTTGTAACCTATGGGATGCAGATTGTGTTATGAATGAACACTCTGATACGGGATCAATTAAACTTCGCAATATCAGTGGATTTCCATTTGCTCCTTGAGCCTTCACCAACGCTGTGGATAGTAATGCCGACGATCGCTCCCTATTCATATAGGTCTGAGTTATTTGTGAGCCTCCAGTGCCTTGTCTGTTGCATGACTTTCCTTGTATGCAATCATTCCTATCGCTGTTGTTTTGTTGAACTCGATTTACCTTGTCTTCGCTTTCAACTGATCTAGAATGAAGATTTTTTGCATTTCCATCCTTCGTATGTAACTTGTTTGCAGTTACGTCTTGGTGTAACCTGTTTGCAATTACATCCTCATGAATTGTCGTATGATGTCTTTGTTTGCACTTAAGACATCGATGATGACTGGAGTATTGTTTAAGTGAATGTTTTTTAGACAAACAATTATAGCAGTGGCCATTTGAATTGATGAACCACTTTCTACCTTTGATGTCCATTTTCTGATACTTCTTCCAATTTTGAAGAAGGTGCTTGTCATTACACGCTGAACATTTCATGTTCACTACGTATAATGGCTTTGTTGATTCAACTACATGGTATGTCTTGGTCGTAGTTGGTTTGGATATATGCTTGGCATGACTTGTTCTGGGCGCCAGAGTATCCGTAAGTGCTTCTAATATTTTCAAACGATTGTCTAGAAACGAGCTGAACTGTCTATATCTAGGAAGCTCTTGTGATGCTCCTTGATGTTCTTCCCAAATTCTCAGCGTTATGAAGGGCAGCTTCTGAACTATTAAATAAATAAGTAGCACATCCCATGTTGATATGTCTACTTGTAGGCTCTTTAGTTGTTGTAAGCATTCCTCTGTAGTGTCGATTAAGGCCTTTAAACCAGCTGTAGTCTCTGTGTTTAATTTCGACTGACTTGTCAGTATCTTTAGTTGATGATTGACCAATATCTTTTTGTTTTCGTACCTTGCCTTTAATTTGTTCCAGGCAGGTAAGTAGTCCTCATTTGTTATAGGAGTATGCCGTAGTAGTTTTTCTGCATCTCCTATTAAGAAACCTTTCAAATAATACAGTTTTTGAACGTCTTTCAACTTGTATTAATGTGTACTGCAGCAACTCCTTTGAGTTGAAACGAGCGCCATCCATCACAATCACCATTATATTTTGGTAATGTGATCTTAGGAAGAATGTTTTGTTGTTGTTCCACACGTGTTTGTTGTTTTAACAAAAGTGTGGAATCTGTCAGCTCTGTTGTAGGATTAATTGCATCATAAAATGTACCTATATAATTGCAATAAGTTGTCTCTAATATACTAAAGGTGTCATCGGAAATATATTTCAGCGTGCTTTCTGGTGGGGTTGCGAGGATAAATTCGTTGATCAATTGGTCAATTTGCTCATACTCGAGCCATGTTCTCCTTATCTCTGAGAGCTTTGCTTCGTAGAAACCCTTTGATCGGGTCTCTGATATTGCTTGTTTGCCATTCTCGATAGATTTAATCAGGCGATTTCTTATTGCCCGTTCCTTATTTAACAACCCCTTTACGTCTGTCATTATTGATTGAAATAAAAATCGAGTAAAGAAATAAAAATAGAGAAAAATTAATTTTATTTTACTACACTATCTCTGTGTGAACCAATGAACTAATTAATTGAAATTTCTTGCCTATAAACGTAGTCTACAAAATTATGCCGTTCTCGCGTATAAACGTAACTCAATAATTAAGTGAGTAGAGTGACTCCTGGATGGAACCACCAAAATGTTTTATCACAGCTGACTGCCACTTCCAATAATTGACGTCTACACACAACTGCGTTCGCAAAACATAATTTAATGAAACTTGTCAATTCCAATAATTGACTTTCAACCAAACTATGATTACAAACGAGAATATGCTGTATGCTGGAATAAATATTCTGGTGGAGTGTAGCGGTTAAAGAAAAAGAAATTTGTCACTCTATTATTCTCTCAATTATTTATTGCAAACTAATAATACTAATGACTAAACAAACATGAATTTTATGAGAAAATTAATTACTTGAACAATTATTTCAATATGTCAAATTTACTTCCTTCAACTTACACGTAAAAGCTTAGAAACTTCACTTGCAATTCACTGATTCACTGTGTTGTTATGTATTTAATAACTAAGGAAATTGAGATGTACAAAAAGGAACTATATTTTACTCGAATTTAACTCTTTCTATTCAATAATAACAAATTAGAAAATTATGCTACGTTACAATTTCATATCTATATATATATAAGGTAAAACAATTTTCCTTTCTATTTCTTAACTAATATATTTACTAATGGCTGAAAGTAAATAGTAATTAGAACTCAAGGTAGATCTAGTTTCCAATTATTATGTTGTGTAAAAATGACCTAATGGCATATTTTTTACACGATGAATAATTGTTAGAAATTTCGATTTACTTGAGTGAATTAGTTAAATGGCTGAAAGGAAGAAATTAAGAATAAAAAATTCAATCGTTCTTGTTAAATTCATACATGTGTGTATGATCAACACCTGGCATGCAAACACAATGAAATTTAACCCAAATTGAATATAAATGATTAATTCACAAGGTTACCTTGAATTTAATTGAAATTTGTTGTTATTAAAATTTCAATCAATAAATTCACTTGAAAATTTGTTGCTGTTGGGAATTGCCTTTGAAATTTTTACTGCTTCAATTGTTGAAAAATATACTAAGTTGCTGAAATTTCTATTTCTTTTATCGATGACACTTTGTGAAAAAAATGCAAATTGTGGGAGGAATGCTATTGCATGTGCTCGCACTTTGACAACTTTGAAAATAAGAAGATAAATGAGCGAATGAACCCCCTTTTTATAAGAAAATTTGTTCCGATTTCATATCCATAAAAATGAATTATGCAATTTTTAAGCTTAATTTGACTACAATATGTGAATTTGTTGTAGTCATTTGATGCCAAATTACAAATTGCATTTTTTGACATCTTTCCCATAGGAATTCTTTTTAATTTCACGTAATTATGATAAGTTTTCCGAATCTGTGCCATAACTTATCGATACGCCATCTTTTAGTGCAATTTACCAAATTCCTCTCAGAATTCATTTTCGTTCATCTTTATTCGTGTCCCTTTCACACCTTTGTCTCTCTTTCGCACTCATTGGTGTAAAGGTAAATTCGAAAATTCGCGATTATCTCGCAATCCGTGAAAAATTACGCGACGCGAACGCGCCCATTCGATTCTGCGTCTCTTTTTACCCCGGGGTGACATTTCAAACGTCGCGAAAATATGGAGTTCGCCGGTCTATTTATATTCGTGAAATGTCACCGCGCGCGAGTTATAATATTGTTGAATTTGTAGTGAATTATGTGTGTTGTGCTAATTGGAAGTATTCAACGTGGGATTTATACATTAATGCAGGTATTTATACGTTTTTTATTAATCCCTTTTCGTGGTGTTACGTAAAACTACAACTTTTCTTCATTCTGTATATACCTGTCAAGGTGAGTTTATTTTACAAATTCTCATCTTAGGTATCTACAAATGTGTTGAAAAGTTATTTTTTGTGTTTTATTACATATATATTTTATGTTTTGAAGTGTTTTCTGCTGAGAAAACTTGAAATATATATGTTTAGGCATTGTTATTGTTTGTGTGCCTTATGTGGTGGCTTACCTACCACCATACAAACAGAATGTTGTTGTGGTTTTTGTATGTTTGTTTACAAAATAAAAAAAAACTAATTCGTAGATAATGAATTTCTTTATTTTGATTTAGTTCAATTTTTTTAATTCATTTTTGTTTATTTCAGGTCGTCGAGGGACCTTTGCACCTGTTGACACGCCAGGTGCTGGTAAGATTTTTTTGGTTTATTTTATTTTGATTTTTCTTTTCTTTTTAGGTTGGTCGAACACACCCACTTACCGCACTTCAGAGGAGTTTTTATGCGTGATAATCTACCTAAAAAGCCATAAAAGCGAGAAAGCGGTATTGTTATCTTGGACATATCAACTGGAACAGGTATACACTGGGTAGCGTACTACAAGAAAGGTGATAACATCGAATACTTTGATAGCTTTGGCAATCTCCAACCGCCAAGGTAGCTCATAAACTACTTGGGTAGTAATATTATGTACAACTACAGTTCTTATCAGAACTATGATGCAGTAATTTGCGGTCATTTATGTTTAGAGTTTTTATATAATTGTTATAGCCATTAATTATTATCTATAAATAAATGTATCTATATTGAAATTGTGACAGTTCATTATCAACCGCCATGTCATTAACACTTACTCTCACGGGAAATTCATTTCTACTCACTGCTGACTACTTTCCTCCGCTGGAGCTAGCAACGGATTATGTTTGTGGATTAATTGATTTTCAAACATACAACTCTATACCAAATATTGATGTGAGCAATAATCTGGTTCATGTAGGGAATGAGGTTGTTGAGATACCTGTTGGTTCCTATGAGTTTGATGATATAGCAAAATATGTACAAGGATACTTGGATAAAGAAGGGAGAAGGATAAAGGTTACGATAAAGGCTAACAATAATACATTGAAGAGTGAAGTTAAGGCAACTGAAGAAATACATTTTGAAAAACAGAGATCCATAGCACCTCTGCTAGGATTCAGTAAATGAAACTTATCTACTAATATAGTGCATACGTCAGAGTTGTCAGTCAACATCATTAAAGTAAATACTATACGCATCGAATGTAATATTATATCAGGATCATTCTTCAACAACACACGAGTACACACTCTCCACGAGTTTTCCCCGAACGTTGGGCCTGGGTATAAAATAGTGGAGGTACCCAAAAATGTAATCTATTTGCCTGTGAACACCAAACGTATAAGTTCTCTAACACTGAAGCTCCTTGACCAAGTCGGTGACTTAATCAACTTCAGAGGAGAGACTATAACCATCAGGTTACATTTGAAGCCACAGCATGTTGATATACAATAATGATAAATACGAGTTCGGAGCAGACAAGATCATTAGTCAGCGGACAACATTGAAGCGATCAAGACCTACATTAACACCTGCAAATACAGCATATCTACAATCGATAGGCTTAACGCTAAAACAATGAATAAAGGAATACTAGATATTGCACCAGACGCTCACTTTGATAACAATGTTACCAAATTTGAACATCACTCCTATTCACCATTTCTCACATCATTTAAAAACAGTGATGAAATCCGTATCTCTGTACAACATCAGGACTTGAATCTTCTACCCAGCTGGAGTTTTCTTTATATTGAGGGGTCGCTAACAAAGCTGGATGGAACCGTTTCAGCAACTGCAAAATTAGCTAACAACGCTCTACCATTTCTTTTTGTGGAAATACGCTATGAATTGAATGCAGTGGAAATCGATCGTACAAGAAATCTTGGGATTGCGACAACATTAAAAAACTACGTATCGCTAAATGCAAATGTAAGCAGGATACTACTCAACGGCAGTTGGTCACCAATTTCATCCGTTATACCAGCCAATGGACTGTTTAACTATTGTGTACCTCTGAAATATTTATTGGGATTCGCTGAAGATTACAAGAAAATTCTGATAAATTCCAAACATGAACACATATAGATCCTGAGCAGGACAGACAATAATGCCATTATATCACCCACTGATGTGTTGAAAATTGAAATTACCAAACTTCAATAGAGCATTCCGCATGTTACAGTATCCGATGATGAAAAGCTGCAACTATTTAAAATTATCGGGAGAGGTCGCCCGATACAAATACCATTTCGCAGCTGGGACATATATTAGTATCCAGTACTACCGGAATTCACGCATCAAACCTGGTCAGTTAAGACTTCCACTCAACTGGAGAAACCTCGATTTATCATCTTAGCATTACAAACGGATCGAAGGAACGATAAAACCAAAGATGCAAGCAAGTTTGATCACTGCAAACTCACCGATGTTACAGTTCATCTGAACTCAGAATCATATCCCTATGATGATTTGAATTTGAAATTTGATTTGAATAGAAACGCATTGCTATATGAGATGTATATAAAGCTTACACAATAATACTATGGTCATCAGTATCAGCCGTTCCTCACATGGGAGTAGTTCAAAACCGATGCTCCGCTCGCTGTCATTGATTGATCACATCAAAATGAAACAATAAAAACTGGACCTGTTGACATAAGGCTAGAACTCAAGACATCTGAAAATATACCGGCTAATACAACAGCATATTGTCTGCTTCTACACGATCGAATAGTGGAATACAGTCCGCTGACATTGGCATGAACAAAAATTTCCTAGCGTTAACTTTAATTATTACTAATATTAGATCAAAACCAAAGGCCTACATTTAGGCGCACCACATATCTATCCAAGAAAACCGTAGTACCGGAGCATGCTGGTAGTAGCGGCTAATGCCGCTAGGGTGCAGTCAAGATCAAATGATACATCCCGGTAGTACCGATTAATCCCGCAAGGCGCAGTCGAGACTCAATGGTGCACCCAAGACACAATGGGGTATCCAAAACGCAAACCAATACAGCTAAGGCACAAACCTACATTTAGCATGGGCTCAGACCACCTAGCGTCGGTGGCGCCATCTGTGGTGGACTCCTGAAGGCTTAAGAAAGTGATCTCGTATCGGCATAGAACAACTACTAAATCGTAACATTTTGAATGGGTACCTTTTTTATACTCCAAATTGCTGTGTAAATAACCAAAGCGTTTGCGCCTCCAAGGAAATATAGGGCTGCCATTGAAAAGAAGAAACCTTCTGACATTTATCGAATAAACAAATCGCACATAATCTTAAAACTTTCGTGTAGTTCTCTGCATCTGTTGTACATATTTAAAACAAAAATTACGAATTATTATAAAACAATATGATACATTTTTCTTAATGTATTCACTCTTGCCTAAAAAACTGTTTTCCGCTGAAATTTCCACAATTGTTTGTGTATAATTGCACGGCACAATTCAACACATTAAATTAAAAGCTAATAGCCTTAATTTCACAAAACACTAAACAGTATAAAACTATACACTTCATGCTTCCGAAACAACACAATTTTAAATATATATAACGTTTATTAAGATCATTAAATTCTATAAAGTTTCGCTGAACTCCCAGAACTCTGAAATATTTTCTTTCAAAATCGTCAAAGTAAGTTCAACCAAGTTCAATCTACTGTCAGTAAGTGTCCTATTCACGTACACTGTTTCGAACGATATCCCGTTTCTTTATTAGTTATTTATTCAATGATTGAAACGGAGTGTATAATATACAAGTAAATTTCGACTTTACTACGCCTATTTCTTTAATACCTTTTATTTTAATTTGAAAGCAGATGGCCAAAACCCTGCCATTCATGCCTACTCTCACATACTCGATCGTGGGTGCTTAAGCATAAGGGGTGACTAGTCCACTAAGGTCCTACGGACATCGCGACCAGAGATGTCTTTTGTAACTTACCCTACAGCGGTTCAGCTAAATTTATCTTTCTACGAGCTTTTACGAGTTAGCTTGCAAACCTAATTTGGAGAGATAAATGCATCTCCAGTGATTTCCTTCCTTAAAGCTGCAGCGCGAGACACTCGCATATTATATACTTCGTGGTTTTATTGTCTTCTTCGCACAGTGGACACAGTTCACTGTTGCAGTTGCATATTTTCTTCAAAAAGTAACTCCTGGGTGATTAAGAAGCAGCTAATGGCAGGGGTATAGATAATTTATCAGAATCGCTGCAATAACTTTTGAATGCATTGTTATTTAACGCTTTCGTAAAATAATAATCTTATTGCTTCCCCTCGCACCAAGTCCACGCCACGCCACTGGTATACACTGAGATTTTAGCCGATTTAACATCAGATCATTGTTATATGACCTTTTTGTAATCCGGTCAATGTCGCAATTCATACGCTCAACACAGTCTTCTATAAGTCGCCGATCGGACTTATAGTTGCAGTAAAGTTGAACGTCACCCGCATACAGTTGAACTTCAACATCCTACAGTACATCAGGAAGATCGTTAATATACATGCAGAAAAGGAGGGGTCCAAGAACCGACCCCTGAGGAACACCTCGGAAAAGAGGATGAGTATCAGAAATCTCACTGTTGACTATCACTCTTTGCTCGCAGTTTAACAGGAAATTCTCAATTAAATTACTGGCCGATTTAGAGAAATGGTAAAAAGAAGCTAATTTTCTAGATAGTAAATCATGGCGTACGCTATCAAAAGCCTTAGAGATATCTAGGAGCACTAGTATGCTGACATCGCCATTATCAAGCCCTTCGCTTGTTGTGACTCTTAGCAGTGCAGATTCACAATTGTGACGGAGACGAAAACCAGACTGCCAGCGAGATAGCAGCTTGTGGTCCGTGAGAAAGCTTTGTATTTGCCAGCACATTAATTTCTCCAACACCTTAGCCATGAAACACAGGATGCTAATTGGCCGGAAATCACAAACATTTTCTGGTAGTCTTACCTTCGCGATAGGAAACACATTTGCTAGGTTGCAAGAGGCTGGAAAATTAGAAGAAGTCAAACAAAAGTGAATAATGTGTAATGCATATGGATGAATAAGAGGAAATAAAATCTTTAGAAATCTGGGCGGCATATAGTCTAGGCCGATTGCATCAGATTTATTTGAGTAAATCGACCTAGACAATTCCTCAGTGGTTAAACACCTGAAGGAAAAAAAGACTTTCGAAGTGACGGCTGGCTTGAGTGATTTCTGGAAAACGGTCAGTGTTAGGGGAACTGGAATGGCTGGAAGTAAAATAACCATTGAGATCATTTGGGCTCACATTGCAATTATTTTGTTCCTTTCCACAAACACCCGCCAGCTTGAGATTTTCCCAAAAAGTTTTAGGAGGAATATCAGGACTAAATTTCGAAGAGTAATACGCAAGTTTGGCTGCGCGGATTGCCGAATTAACCGCATTCCGGGATTTTGTGTGAGTGTTTCTAGCAGTGGTGGACTAGAGACGCCTAAATCTACGGTAAAAATATTCCCATTCTATGATTAAAAAAGAATATGTGGATTAAACCACGGGCAGTCATTGGATCTTGGATGGATGCTTTACTTTAATGGGAGCATACTTATCGAGAAGATACTTCACATTACCTTCCAATAGTTTCAGCTGAGCATCAACTACCGTACAGTAATAAACATCGTTAGTAGTATATGGACACTACCAGTACCAGTTGTATTAGGTGCGAGAGGGACAACATGTTTTTGTCCCAGTTTGAGCCCATTGGCGTGCATTTCTTATGGCTGGTAGGTGGATCTTTAAAAAAGCTCTGGAAACATAAAACGAGTCAAAAATTCTGTGCGACTATCAGTTGTCGAAAGTCCCGCATGTGTAAATTAAATGGCGACGCTGGAATTTTTTCCATTAAATGGGTGGATCGAGCTTTTTTGTCCCACATTGTTATGGTGAACGTGCGTGGAAATGGGAGATCATACGTGCTATGATGAGCTTCACTTGGAACGAACGACTATGGTACCGTAAGCAGAGAACCTAAGGAGGTCGAGCCACTTTCGAATGTAAACCTATGTGGGAATGGGAGATCATGCATGTTATGATGATCTTTAGTTGAAACGAGCGAGTGGAAAATGAGAACGTAAACAAAAAGCAAAAACGAAAATAAAAAAGAGTCGACTGGCCAGCAGATCTGCTGCAGGTACATATGTAAACAAAGAGGCTCGTGCCGGTGAAAACAGGTTGCCGGTTTGGTGAACTTGAACTCTGAAAAATGAAAGAAACACGAAATGTAGGTTATATCAATTTTTATTGAATATTTTTTAATTTTTTCCGCCCTCTGTGTCATCTTTTCCGTTGCGAAATTCTTCTGTTGAATCGAAACTAGAATATTTGATTGTTGGTGTCTCGTTCAACTTGCTTGTTTTTTATTTAAATACCCGTAAAAGTAATAAATTTCACAGCACAATCCTAAAATAATAATTGCTCCTGGCTGGTTGTACGGGCCACAAACATCCCTACCGTTTGCATAGACACACTTTGGGGAGCGACATATATGTTCTGCTTCAATGTCTTCTGGACAATTCGTAGCACACATTTCCAGGGAGCAAAAGTAACACTTTATTTAATCTTTAAAATTTGTGTCAACTATGAGCTGAAAACGGGGTTGGGAGTTAAACGAAAAACACGAAATGATGGTTGTATTAATTTTCAGTGAAATTTTTTTTTTTTTTTTTTTTTTTGGATAAAGTGAAGATTTAAAAATCCGCCCTTTGTGTCGTCTTTACCGTTGCAGATTAAACATTGCGGCGTTTGGTTAAGTTCGTCGATCTGTCGTTGAGTTTTTATATTTTCCGAAAAGCGAGGCGGTAGGAAAATATAGGTGTCATTCTGCAAATAGGCCGTGAACCGAACACCATACTTCGTCTTAATCAGCTTGAAAGCTTTATCTCGTGCTCTACACTAATCTCCATCGAGGTTATAGAGATCATGGTGCTGGAACTTCCCTGGGCCACAATATTTAATAAATCGAAGGTGCTCTGAAAAAGACAAAATCATTAAATTATATAAAATATTTAAAATATGTAAATATTTACCATGTTCTTATAGTTTCAGTTCTTCAATAAATTCAAAGGAGTTGTAGCGTTCTGTTTTCTATCGTATTCTGAAATTTTCTTAAAAAGCACAGAGTTTATAGAGTCCTTACATTTTCAATTTACTCTGATAAAAATTAAAACTGAACTTGTTTTAAGGTTAAGCATCTCATTAAAATCTGCATACTATTATTTTTTTCATGTTGTAAAGCAGATGCTGTTGCAAGGTATAATTAAAGATAAATACATTATTAGCCATAACGAATTTTACTTTATGTGAATTGTAAATTTTAATTTTTATCCTCATTATTTTTTTTCATTTTTTTCATATATCATTAAAATTTGCATACTCAAATTTTTCATGTTTGTAAAGCAGATACTGCAGTTGCAATGCATAATAAAAGGTAAAGACATTATTAGCCATAAAGAATTTTTCTTTATGTGAATGGTAAATTTAATTTTTATCCTCGCTATTTTTTTCCTTTTTCATATATTGGTAAATATATATATGATGAGCATAACCTGGAAATGAAATATTCAGGCTTAGGTTGTCGACGAATTCGTTTTATTATATTAGTAGGTTTATACTGTAGAATATTTTGGCGTTGTTGGTGTCGTGTATAAATAGAGCCGTTAATTAATTAAATAATAAAGCCGAGTTTGAAGAAAGTTATATCAAGTGAAAACTAGTTTAAAAAAAGGATATTCTTACCTGTGAAAAAACAGTAAGTTATAAACAAGAGGAAGACAGTTAAAAACGAGAAGTTCTTCTTGAAAATGGATAACCAGGGGTTTTCATATTTATTAGAAACAACGTTAAAAGATGACAAATCTTTGTTTCCCTGATTTTTAAATTCAGGAATTAAAAAATAAAAATATTAACTATATTATAGAAAACATTGTAAGTGTTTATAGACTTATTTTTGATTATGCGTTCTTGAATAATAATAGTTTAGACCATCCTTTAATTAAAGAAACTTTAAATATATTAGGTGAAACTCGCAAACCCTGTAGTTCCACTATATTATATGAAAATCCTCAGAAAAAATCTGATGATATAGCGGTGCTTAAGAAAAATGTTAGAATTACAAAAGGACCGATTTTATGAATGTGATAATTTTATGCCTCGTGAACTTAATACCGACAGTTTAACGGAAAAGACATTAGATGAAGCTAACTCTAGCTGTGAACCGTTGACCAGCTTGATGGAAAATTAATCGTTAATTTAATATCTGCCGTTAACCAGTCTAATGCTGGGTTTTTTCAGATGAAATACTTCAAATAGAAGCAAACATAGTTCATTTTCCCTTTGGCGGAGGTAAATTTCTAAACACCGAAAACGAAAGTAATTATCTTAAAAATAAGAGAAGCATTATAAATGTAAGTTTAAGCAATGACTTTCTTTGTTTACCTAAAAGTCTTTGCTATGTCAGCGAAATGTTAAACGGGTCACAACCGAAAAAAATTTCTATAAGATTTGAAGAAAAATTAGTTAATTTATCTAAAGCTTTGTGTAAAAAGTCTTTAGTTAAAGTTACTGAAAACCAAGGATGTTGTTTATCGGATTTGTTTAAATTTCAGAAATATCTGAAAAATTCTCAAATTGTGGTGTTTGATTCGTTATCACGAACAAAACTATTTCAAGGTATACCAAATTTTGAACGTAATAAGAAAATATACTTCATTTATTCTAAAATAGATAAACATTTTTACGTAATCAAGTCGGCAACGGGCTTTTTAACAAAAAGTATCTTTGTGTTTTCTGTGATGACCTATATGACCACAAATTTTATCACAAGTGTGAAATGCAGTGTCCATATTGTTATGTATTTCCCCCTTGTAAATTTGTTCAAAAGGTAGAAGATTGTACAAAGTGCAACAGATCCTTTAGAGGTGAGGAGTGTTATAATAATCATCTGAATAGCTTAGTTAAAGAAAAAAAAATGTTTGTAATACATTACAAATCTGCAACGATTGTGGAAGTTTTATTGATTATTCAAAGCGAGATGAAAAACACACCTGCGGAGAGTTTTATTGCAACAACTGTTTTAAATATGTCGAAAGCGGTCATTTATGCTACTTAAAACCATACAAAGGAAAAAGTAATACGAATTTTTTCTTTATTTTTTTTTGATTGCGAAAGCATTCAAAATATAAATTATAGAAATCACCCCGACTCGTTTAAACACTCAGTTAATTTAATAGTGGCACAACAAAACTGTAATAAATGTTTTAGCACGACAATAAGTTTTAATACAGCCGATTGTAGTCAGTGCGGTAAAAGAGAACATATTTTTAAGTATGAAAAAAATTCCGAAAATATTGTAGCGAAATTTGTAAACTTCTGTTTTAAAATCGTTCTTTTGCTAAACGAATTATATGTGTTGCTCATAATATGCAGTCGTATGATGGACATTTTATAATCTCAGAATTAATAAAAAAGAAGAAAAAAGTCTAGCCAATTATGAACGGGTCTAAAATCATGAAAATTACATGTGAAAATGTGATTTTATCGACTCATTGAATTTCTTACCATTTCCTTTAGCAAAATTACCGAGCATTTTTAATATTGAAAATGTTAAAAAAGGGTTTTATCTGCATTTTTTAATTCTTTAGAAAATTGGAATTATGTTGGTCTAACTCCTCCAAAGGAAATGTACGGGATGGATAGGATGAAAACTGAGCAGAGGGAAGAATTTATCATCCGGTATGAAAATAAAATTAAATCTAACACCTTTGACAACCAGACAGCGTTAATTGAATACTGCAAAAATGATGTCAGTATTTTACGTACAAGTTGTTTAACATTTATGACCAACTTTTTAAAAATTACTGGAATAATCCCGTTTATAGAGACAATAACTATCGCGTCAGCAGTAATGCTAGTCTACAGAAAGAAGTTTTTAAAAGAAAACCTTATAGGTATTATGCCTAAAAACGGTTACATTAAAAATAACAATTAATCGTTTATAGCTCTATAATGGCTTACTCTAGAAAATAAAAAATTTAATGGACAAATTAAACACGCGGGTAGTCACGGTGAGGTTACATTAAAAAACTCCGGTTTTACAGTTGTTGGATTTAAGGATCATACTAACACTGTATATGAATTTTTAGGATATTTTTACCACGGTTGTGTAGTTTGCTTTCAAAACCGTTCGTCGGAAAAATTTCAATCTCAAACACTCGACCAACGATATGAAAGTACGTGCAGAAGAAAGGACTGCTAATAACAATTTGGGAATGAATATTTAAAGAATTTTTAAAAAAAAATCCAGAAATGTATTCCGAATTAAATAATGATTTAAAAGATTTTGTATCTCTATTAAAACCGCGAGATGCTATAACAGGAGGGCGGCTTGAATTATTTGCCGCGCATTACAAAGCTCAATCAAATAAACAAATTAAATATCTAGATTTTACAAGTCTCTATCCTTATGTTAATAAATATGCCCCTTACCCAGTCGGACATCCTACAATTTATAAAGGTGATGACGTGCCTTCTGCTGCAGAAGTGATAGAAATGCATGGGTTTATAAAGTGTAAAATCTTACCGCCTCAAAATCTTCTAATTCCCGTTTTACCTATTAATATCAATAAAAAATTGTACTTTCCGCTTTGTAGAAACTGCAGTGAACATAATAATGTAGATGCGTGTAGTCATAATGAAAACCAGAAATGGTTGGTAGGAACGTGGGTAATACCAGAAGTTTCACTAGCTGTAAAACACGGTTATACAATTAAATCAATATTTGATGTGTGGAAATACAACGTTGTGCAATACAATCCACTATTTAAGCAGGGGTTTATTTTCTGATTATGTTAATACTTTTTGAAATTAAAACAAGAAGCCAGCGGTTGGTCTTCTGGTTGTAACACCGAACAGGAAAGACATAGATTTATTGAAGAATATGAAAAACAGGAAAATATTCTTTTAGAAAAAGGTAAAATACAGAAAAATTCCGGGTTACGTCATCTTCATGACGCTATGTCTGAATTCGTTGTGGCGAAAATTTGCCCAAAGGGAAGATAAAACTCAAACCACAGTTGTTACAAGTTTCAAAGAGCTCTCGGACTTTATTGAAAGTGCAGGAATAGAGTTAGCATCAATATACGTAATAGACGATCATTTATTTCGGGTTAATTGGAAACATGTTCAAGAAAACCAAAATATAATTCGACATGTAAATATTCCCATTGGTGCTTACACAATGTCGTTTGCCAGAATGAAATTATACGATGTACTTTTACAAATACAAGACCATATTTTATACTGTGCCATGGACAGCGTCTTTTTTATTGAAAAAGTTGGTAGAAAATCCTTGGAAAATTCAAATTTTTTTATTGAGATTTAATTAACTTTGAGAGAATGAAGAAAATGGTGTTTCAAGAATCTGAAAATATTGCGTTAGAAAATACTTTTAAAATTAAAAGAAAAAGACCGGGAACAAGTGTGTCTGAGAAAGAAATTAAAACAATCAGGTTTACTTTTGATAAGAGACTATTAAATGATGAAGGTTCTTCCTACCCTTACAGATATAAAAAAGCAAAAACATCATTGTAAAATTTTTTTATGAATACCGCAAGGCAATACTGTAACCCCAAGTTGTTGAACGATAATTGTATATAAATGTACAGGCAGTTCTAATTGTTAAAGTTTCAGTTAGTTTTGTATTACTTTTAAGAAAACCGGCTTATATACGGTTTACATACATATATAAGGTCATGAAAATATGAATTTCAATATCAATTTAGTATTTTCTGTGTAAAGTATAAGTAATGAGTTCAGGAAGTTTTATATTAGACATTCAGTTTGCTGTTGGAAACAATGCACAATACTTTGCGAAGGAAATTTCTATTCTTCGAATAGGCTCTATAATCCCTAGCCTATATTTCTTAAAAGCACCTTATCCTCTGGAATAGCTGGATTTTAAATATAGACTGCAGAGCTAGTTAAATTTTAAAAATATCAATGGATTGAAGTGGAACAGCGGAATTATCGACTATAATCATCTACCTGGTCTGTTATCAACGATTGCATCTTTTACAATATATGTAAAAGGTTTTGAGAAAAAACTGTTTCTTCAAAAATATCTTCCGAAAAGTGAAATAATTAATCTGAAAATACCAAAAATAAGCGAGCTTGAAAATTTTCAGATTTATTGTAAAATCCACAATGTGGATTCCCACCTACGATGTGCTGTTCAAAATTGTGTTAATAAATAAACTTATTGAATAAAATAACAAATTTAAGTTTTATTTCATTTATTTGTAATCAAAGTTCATCGCATCAAAAATTAGATTTGCAATACAATACAGGGGTATTTCATAAAAAAGTCTGGAATAATTTAAGTGTACATAAGAAATACGACTCCGAATAAAAAAATCTTCACATAGTAATTTGAATACAGTTTTTTCTTTACATTTTTCAGCATAACTTTTATAATATTCCTTTAGAGCTTCAGAAGCGTTGTTATTGTGAAACATGACAATATTGAAGAATTTCATCATTTCAAATAATTTATAAAGTTCCGCTTGTGTTAGTGTCATACTACCATTGTTGACGGGGATCTTGTATTCGTTTTGTAGTTCGACCTGCTTTGCTGGAAAAGTTTGTTCCATTTTGATTTTTAAACCGTTGAGATTCTCGTAAACTGCCACCCAGCCCGGATAAGATGTTGATATCGAAAAGAGGCCGTGGCGATAAAACACTATTTTCGCTTCGAGTGATAACGGGTCAAATCCAAGTATTACTTTCCGGTTGTGGCAGTCGTCCAAATAATATGTGTAGTTTAGCAAGACATTTTCACCGGCCACTTCTGCTTCACATTTAGACAGTTTCTTTTTTCCTTTGACGGATGCTTCAGCTTTGGACAACCTCTTTTAAAATATGCGGAGCACCTTTGTTTTTTACGTGGTAGTTCCATATTAATCAAATCATACTTTTGCGCTGAATACAAAGCAGCTGGGGTTCAGGCTTTTATAGTTTCGATCTCAGCTTTGCAAGACTGGCTACAAAAATCCCCTCCAGATTGTGGATGATTTTTTTCTAGATATATGTTGTGGTATAAATTAACAATTTTGTGATCATTAAACTTAGATCCTTCGATTCAAACTGTTTTAAAAAGGTCTTAAAGCTCCGCCCTCTGCGTCGAGAATACAGAAATATACACCAATAACGTCCACAGGGTGCTGAAAATTCGTCTTGCAGTCGCTTTTTATTACTACAAAAAGAGCTTGAATTAGCTAATAAAATTTTTCGAAAAAACCTGTTGTTGAGATACTTTCCAAAAGAGTCAAAGTACTCTGCAGGTCCTTGCTTTGAGAAATAAAAGGCGACGCAATGAGTACCGCCTTTATGTGCAGGATCAGTGTTAGCTATAACACACGCAGGTTTTTTATTTTTTGTGGTAGATGATTGCATGGAAAAACACCTCTAAAAAACCTGTTTGTCGTGCGATTATTTGTTAATGCATTTGCAAGCTCAATCGTATTCATTCCTGTTCAGTAGAAATGCCGGCTTCCACGTCGATGACTTTGGTGCGAGATGTAACGTAGTTATTTATAAATTCTTTGGATGTAGCTCCACGAACAAATGCGATGTTAAATTTTGATAGAGTTTTTATAAGATCTTCATCCAAAGGCTTGAGCTCGAGATTGCCAAATTAACTTATTTGTTCAGTACATTCTGTACTAGATGAAGGATATTTGAAAATTATTTCTTTCGCGAAAGACTTATTATACGCAGCGAATCCAGCAAAAGAAACTCTTTTTAAGAAGCTTAAGTGACCTCCGGAGAAGTATTCCACATTTACCAAACAGTAGTTCATTACAGATCACGTATTTAAGTAATATTAATGATTAGTTAATCTGCCTTATATAGGTTGTTAGAAATTGGTATACACATTTTTATCTTTACCTATATCAAGGCTGCTGTCATATTCTGAATATACAATACATGTCACTGTATATTTTAGTGCTTCCTTAAATCGTCCTTCAATTCTAACCGTTCCCTGATTCAATAGATTTCCACATGTTGAGTTATACGAGAGGTCTCTTGTTAAATCGAAAGCAAGTAGAAAAAACCCGTTGTCGAAGATTTTTTTTTGATATTTAGTGTCGTTTATCGAAATAATGTATACCGGTTCCTTTAAACATTGTAATATACCCACAAGTACTAGCAGGATTTTCTTTTGAATAATCAATTTCTAGTGGTTGATTTGGCACTGTACCCCGTTAAGCAATAAGTTAAACCTGGTGATGTTCTTGTGCTTGAAGTTGTAAGAATTTTTTTTTCTTTTCCGCTATATGCATCGTTGACAACCATGCCAAAGACTAGTAGATTTGGCAATTGTCCTATAACCACATTGTCCAAAGATAATGTAAATGTATTTGCGTGTATTGTATACGTCCTAACTTCAACTCGTTTATACGGATATATAGCATTGGAGCGTTGGAGAACAGCTTTATAAGCCAGCAAGATGTTAGGATTGATAGTGACATGATTCATGTACATATTTGCTTCTACTATCTTAACTCGTGGGGAATTGTGATCATCCTTTCCCCAAGGGTAAAATTTGGATTTTTCGAGTGATAAAACTACCCGTAAATCAACAGCGTTCATTAATAATTTATCTTGATTAAACATATCGCCGTGAATCTTTCCCATTAGCTCAACAACATTACTTTTATCAAACAGCTTTTGTCTTGCCAAATAACCTTCACTTAGCTCAGGATTTTCAGTTACCTCCATATTATTTTGATCGAGATACCAGCCAACCGATTCCAAATGTGTTGAAGTGGCATCTTTCCCGTAATTTAATAAATTCTCAATATGGAACCTATAGTTGTAATTGTTATCAGCTTGAGCTAGTGGTTTTCCATTTAAGTAAATTGTACTTCGACGGAAAAGTGAATGGAGTATGTTGTTTACAAGGCCAGGGCCTTCATCACGAACAGTGTCATTGGTTTTATCCGGCTTAGTTATTTCGATATCTTTACCAGTGTAAAGTTTTTCTTTTCCATTTTTGATTTTAACCAGTTGTAATTTCAAACGAAGGTATATGCTTAATAAGTCTCGATATGTGTCACCATGTCCTAGCGATACAAATTCCAATACCGACGAGTTATCCAGAGAATCTGCAGGTTTATAAGATAACTCTTCAGTTTTTAAGATGCTGCTTTGTACAGGTGGTGTGGAGAAAAGGTCTAACTCAGATTTCATGCATTCGTTGTATGAAGGCATGTTGTCTATTTATCAAAAATATCTAACACACGATTACGTATCTCACGTTTGCCTTTAATAGATGCTCTTTTAGCTGTCTGTTTTTTTTTGAACCTCTTTTAGTGGACTTTTGTGATTTTGAACGCTTTTTCCGTTTAGAATCTGGAGCGAAATGAAAAGCTGCAAAAGGTTTGCGTTTTTTACAAGCATGCGATTGCTACTTCCTGCACTGCCATACTTCCAAACAGCTTATTTGTACCTTTCTGTGATAGTTCTTCGGCAGCCGCTTTTCCCTGTTCTTTTAAAATATCGGTTACAGGTTTACTACCTGCTTCTTCTAAAATAGCTTTTCCTGTTTTAATTGCTTGTTGCTTCAAAGCCTTTGCCCCAGATGTAACCAAAGGCTGTAAATATCGTAATAATCCGCTGAAAAAACCGCCAATTCCTCTTCCACGCTGGTACATAAGAGGAGATAGATATAATTCTACAATATCCGCTAAACCGCCGCCACTTTGAATTGAATAATATTTAGTATAATATGAATTCATTTTCGAAGTTATACAAAATACTCTTAACTTCGCACTATGTTAAATTGTTTGTTGAATGAGTATTTATAGTTTGTTTTCCTTTAAAATGGAGCATTATATATGTCGGAATATAGCCTGTTTTGAAATCAAGTAACTGCCCTTGCTGATTAGATATTTTTATAGAAATACTTTCGATAAACGTTTTTTCTACAGGACAGTAATCTACGTTTTGAAATCTTATTATGTTTTCACATTCTCTTAAAGGTATTATACGTAAGTATCGTACTAACTGATCACCTATAACTCTTGGCTGAATAATATCAGTGTAGACATAAATTATATAGTTTTCATAACAGTCCTTTGCTGTTTGCTGAGACTCTTGCGGTGATCTTAGTGCCAAGTCCGTAACTGATCTTTCCAGCCTATTAAGTGTGTCTATTATTGACATATGCTCCTGCCGTAATACAGCCGTATTAAAAGATTATTTTATTTCTGCCAATATGGCGTCAGGCTCACGCTTATTTTCAGGTGTTTGGGGAAATATATCCGTAAAGAAGTTGGACAGGTTGTCTATATTAGTATCAATAGGCACTGGTGTAGTTAAATATTCGCCGGACCTTTGCTTTTGGTATGGACCATCCAAAATATTGCTGCCTATAATAATTTTTCGCTGTTCGGCCGGTTTAGCATTAATTGAATATTTATTCAATCTATTCAAGATGTTAAAAATCGTATCCTTAATTTGAATAATTATCTTTTGTTTTTCTTCCTCACTAACAGTTTGATCATCAAAGTGTACATTTGATATAAAAAGCGTAATAAGATCTCTAACATTTTCATCATACCTTTTTCTTAACATCATCCAAGTACATGGTATTCCATGATGGTGAAATAGCGTTATAAAATGTTAGTAGGAATGCAGACAAATTTAGTTGTCCTGCTCCGTAACTAGCTTTCTCAAGATTATCTTTAGTCGACTCAAGTGTAACGGTTTCATTTATTTTTATGTTAAAGTATAGTTCACGCAAGCGAAGTTACTGTCCCAAGTATCCTCATTTTCAGTCCCTCACCTCCTCTTGACATACCCATCAGTTTACTTGCGCCAGTACGAAAACGAGTTCCACTCACTTCAACTTTTTAGCGAAGTGGAACCTGAAATTGAGTGTATTTTGTGCAATTGGCACACGTTTTGATGTGTGTAGTCATTTATAATATCATCTGGCATGGAACTTGTGAAATGTGAAGATATTTATTTTTGAGAGAAAATGGTTTCCAATGAAAAATGACATATTGAAAAGGTCATTAATTGTGCAGCAATGTAATTAAGGGCAATTTCGGAGAAAAAACTCTAAAAAAAAAGAAAGTGCGAGTACGTTCTTGGCATATTGATTGTTAAGGAATAATATTCTTGCTTACGTAATTATCTTTAAAATTTACGAAATTTCTTACTGAAAAACAAAAAGCACTCCCTTCGTATAAAAGCGCAAACACAAATGTGTTGACATTTTACAAGTTCCACACCAGCTGATATTATTAAAGACTACTTAAATCGAAAAATGTACCAGTTGCAGAAAATGTACTCAATTTGATTATTTCCCAGGTTCCACTTCGCTAAAAAGTTGAAGTGAGTGGAACTCGTTTTCGTACTTTGCGCAAGTAAACTGGTACGGGACTGAAAACGAGGCTACTTGGGACAGTAACTTCGCTTGTGTGAACTATACTTTAGTGATTTGATTTCCTTTCCATGCTGCTCTCTTATTTCTTTCAACGGATCAGGCGCATCACGCCTTAGCTTTTTAACACTACTATGATTTACTTCTTCAGCTGTATTTCGCTTGACTCCTCCTTTTATGGCATAGTATGGCAATGAAACTTCAGTTATTCCAACACACCAGTCATCAGTAAACTTGAATGTTCTAGGTAGTGCATTTGTAAAAGCTGATAGCGTATTTTCGGGATAAAACTGCATGGAATTGTTACTTAAAAGGCATACGTAACTGTCATTATCTTTCATATCTACAGGCTATTTTTAAATACTTTTCCAATGAACGTTCGGTACACTTGAGAATTGCTGCTAATTATTATTACAGGCTTTTCCAAGTAATTGCTGCTATGCTGGCACTTCTAGTTTTTGCTGCGTTTCTAGGGGATCACTTTGTCGGACAATTTTCTTAACTCGCAACGAAAGCATAAATTGACTGGGATCCAACAGAGACGGCCTTGATATAGATTAATTTTTGGATGGTTTCCTACCTTCGCCAACTGTAGTACTTTCCGTGTCGAGTTCTTCTAATATGTTCGAAGCTTCATCTATACTCATCTCTGCAGGTACAGTGTACTGGGTTATATCATCCCCAGCTGTGATTACCTTATAATCTTTATCGCGAGACTTGGTTTCAGAAAACGTCTTAGGTATTTTTTAAGGTGGTTTCAGACTTTTTCCTATGCCACTAGGTGATAAGCGGCGTTTGGAAGCAGGTGAAGGTGGTTGTTTTGGCGGTAATATTTCAGCAAGTGCGAAGAAATCCTCTTCCATTCTTTCAGGTGTATTTTCTTTTAACGGTGATGTTTGTGTTGATATGTCACCTTTAGAAATAATTTTAGTTTGAGTAGAACTATGCCGCAATCGTTTCTGCTTATCTTGTGGTAGCCGAAACAATTTAGTTTGATTAGCACTATCCCGCAAACTTTTCTGTTGTCCTTGCGGTATGTGAATATTTGGTTTTTCATCTGACACACGCACAGCTTTCCGTCTTAACTTTGAAAACTTTATTAACTCATTTCGGTAATTATACCATTTCTCCCTATCAGATAAACTCTTGTTTTTTAATATTTTATCTATGGTCTTATCGAACCTAGATTGATTCAGGGAATCCTCAATCTCGTTTTTCAATTTTTCTTAAACTTCTGGTGAAAGAAGTAACATTTATTAAGATTATTGTTTTAAACATATTTCTCGATTAAAGAACCAATTACACCTGATAATACACTTCCTAACAACACTGGTAAGAAACCTCCTCGCTGTATCAGTATTTTACGTTTTCTGGGTACAGATCTTTTTGGAACAACTAATTATCGCAAATCCTTTTTATACTTACAGAGCGAATTGTATTTTTTTCCATGAGGGATATGGTTTCCCTTCAAAGTATTAAGAGTAATTTCGCAAAGAGTTTTTATGACTTCGGCGTCGGGATTTTTAATAATGGCCTCCCTTAATTTCGGTTTCGCTGTTTTAAGAACATAGAGCATATACTTGTTGTCCTTAATCCATTCATTCGTCACACCATTTTTACTGATTAAAGGCGGGCAGAAACAAGTTGTAAATGTCTTATGAAAAATATCAGTACGGAATCTTAGCACCTCGTTGATAGCTTGAGTGGAATCTATCAGTAAATATCCATGTGGTACCTCTGTAATCACTTTATATATTTTTACTAGCTCTGAACTATTTTCTGGATAAATCTGTCTCGCTAAATGAATAAACTGACTCTTATCTCAAGGGTTTTTAAACACAACGAGGTATTTACAGTTAAGTGCTATGTCTCGAAACTTACCCTGATGAAATACATTTTGAGTTTCAAGGATTGCTGAAATATTGCGATGGTGTGATCCTTTTGTAAAGAATTCACAAACTTGTCTGCTAAAAGCATTTAACATCATATCGCCCAATACAATTAATGTGGGTTCCAGTGTATAATTTACAAACTCTTCAGGAATACTATCAATATATTCGATGTTATTTGCGGTCGTGTTAAAAATATATTATTTAGAAGGTTTTTTATAAATGTTGTTTTTCCACAGCCTGAAGGTCCTACGACCATCATTGTAAACGGATGATTAAACTTTATCATTGCTGGTTTTAAAATATTTTATATAAAGCTGTTATTCATTGGCCGTATTTATACATACGGTACAATGAGCAGAAGACAAGTCGTTAATGAACTGCATAAACCAGCTCGCAAGAACTTTAAACGACAGAGTGTTACTATTAAGGGTATCGATGATTTGTGGCAGGCAGACTAGGACGATATGGGTTCGTACTCGTCACAAAACCAGGGGTTTCGTTTTCTTCTTACTGTAATCGATACCTTTTCAAAATATGCTTGAGCATTACCAATTAAAAGTAAGAAAGCTTCAGAAATTGTTAAGGCCATGCAGTCTCTTTTAATCGAGGCCGCATTCCAAGAAACTGACAAACAGACGATGGAAAGGAGTTTTTAATATACCATTTCAACAGCTTCTAAAAGGATCTGATATTAACCATTATTCAACTAACACCGCTTTAAAAGCTTCAATTGTACAAAGATTTAACAGAACGTTAAAAAGCATAATGTGGAAAGAATTCAGTATGAACGGGAATTATCATTGAATTAGCATGCTAGCTGAGTTAACAGAAACCTATAATACAACAAAGCATCGCACGGTTAAAATGCGGCCTGAAGATGTTAGTCCACGCAACGAAAAACGTTTATTATCGACTGTATATAAATATCCAAAAATAAAATCAAAACCGAAATATAAAAAAGGTAATTTTGTCCGTATAAGTAAATATAAGCAGGTATTTGAGAAAGGTTATACTCATAATTGGTCTACTGAAGTATTTAAAATAAATAAGGTCAAAAGAACATTTCCAACGACTTATATTCTCGAGGATTACGAACGAGATGTAATTCAGGGGAGGTTTTATGAACTCGAACTGGCCTCAGTCAAATATCCTGATCTTTATTTAGTAGAAAAAATGTTAAAAAGACGTGGAGATAAAGTCTGTGTAAAGTGGTTCGGATTCTTAGCAAGACATCATTCCTGGATTGATATAAAAGACGTACTGTAATATTTCTAAACACAGTCATCATGTTATTCTTAAAGAGAGAAACTGACCATTTAAAAACCTTCCATAATCTACCTTTAGATGACAGAAAGTGTTGCAAACTAGCAAGAAGCGGGTTCTTTTACACAAATCTTAAGGATAAAATCAAGTGTTACTTTTGCTCCCTGGAAATGTATGCTATGAATTGTCCAGAAGGCATCGAAGCAGAACATATTCACCGCTCCCGAAACTGTACATACGCCAACGGCTTGATTATGGGGAATCAAGACACACTTCCGGATGAAAGTCAAAGACCTGACGCCCTTCCTGTTTCAAAGGTGATGTCAGGGGTCAAGATCTAGCCCACGTGTAAAAGTGTTTTCTCAAGCCGCCCTACCATTCTAGGTAAATTGCTCAACCTCCCGATTAGGAGCTCGCTGTAGTGGGCAAATATTATTCGGGAGTTCTGGACTTAGTAGGGATATTGAATAAAAAGAATACCATATATAAAATATCATTATTGATTTATTATAAATTGAAAAATATTAACATTTAACTCTTAGTGTATCATTCAATGGGTGGGCTTCCTTAAAACGTTTTTCTTATAACTGTAATAATACTTTCTTTATTTTACAATAATGTATATCTTAGACTATAATACAATTAAAACAGACTATTTCATTAAATGGTATTTTAGCTATAATACAGTTTTTATTTACAATACATATCTTAGACTAGCCTTAGATTATATGTATTCTGCGTCTGCTCTTTGCTGTTCTGACTGAATAGAGTTTTTAATATGAAATAATTTTTCATTTTCAGGGTCACTTATGAGGTATATCAATATATTGTATAGGACAATATATTGATGTATTGATATGGTTGTGATTCGGGGCATTGTGCACCTGAGTCACAACAGAAGTTTTGGTGAAGACCGTGGCGATGGTCGGGAGTGGTTTCCGTAGCCAAACCTTATAGAAAATGTGAAATCTTACCAATTTAAAGCTTTGCAGGAAGATATTGCTATGATATTAATATAGTATGATATGTGGACTTAGATGAGTAGTGGAATTCATATGGGTGAAGTAAAAACCTGATTTTTGGTGATCTGGTATAATGGAATGTTCAGTGTTGCCATACGAAATCTTTCTAGAGTAACTGTTTAACAAAGCGATCTTTTCTGGCTGAGATGAGAGTTCGACAGCAAAGTCCGATGTTATTTCTTATGGAAGTCCAAATTTACTTTTGCAATTATCTCGCTCTAACATATCATCTGTCACTATCTCACACATATGCTTGAGGTAGACTTGGTCATATACTTGCCTGCTTGGAGTTTAGTATGATCAGTTGTTTGCTATATATGCTATGAGTACAGTGGGCTATACACATTTTGGCTTAGGTTGAGAGTGGGTTAAATTAACAGTATTGATGATAGAAGATAGTGATGGTAGTGTATCCGTTGTCCCACTCATAATATACCGCTTGTTATCATATGTACTCAATACAATCTTCTTTTGGTTGACCGTGTAGACATTATGGTCATCCGATCGTATGAAGCTCTGATTAGCAGTTAATACTCGCTTGTTATTTAAGCATTCGATGTAGTCTTCGAAATTGATATGCCTCTGGACTACATTAGTCTTTACTCCTTTTGAATTCTTTACAGTTTTACCAGCGTTTATACGCAGACTGCACATTTTCGAGTGCAAGCCTACAAATTCGCTCATGATCTTCCCATTAAGCTCATCCTTCATTAAACCAGGAATCTTTTTATTCATGAGCGGTGAATTGAACTGGTTATCTTCTGGGTAATCATTTGTATCAAATTTGTGTATATTTTCGGCAATAAACTCATATGCATCTTTCTCTTCAAGTTCATATATTAGAGAATCTGTATCTGTATACATGACTTTACATTTATCTCCAAATTTACGCTGCATAAAACTGTAGTGGAAATCGTAGAGGCATATCTTTGAAATTTCCATAACTGCCATTCGAATACAGAGGGGCTTATTGAATAAGATTTTGAGTCGCCTTAATTCCACAGCAACTAAATTCTCATCAAATATCGTTGCACTGTGGAAGTTGGGTGCCACAATCCGAGCTTTTGCACCATAGCGACCTTCCCACTTTACGCAAAGCTTGATATCGCTATACTTGCGCACATTTTTCATGGTCTTACCAAAAGCTGCATTATTCATCTTCTTATAGTTTTCCTTCTCATGATCCCTTGTAGCCTGCATCCGTTTGGTAGTATTTAAATTAATATATGGTTTAAGCCAAGCTGATTGGTCGAATTGAAGAACCCGGTGCACTTTTTTCAGGATGAGTCCATGTGATAAGCATTGCTTCAAATTTCGGAAGTGTATGATATATTTAGTTTTGGGATGTCATGTTGTCAAAAGATTTTCTAATTTTGCTCCAGGTGGTGCTGCATGCTCAGAGAAAAACGGTAAGTCCTTATGCTTACCATGTAGATGTTGAGGATAATCCAAGTCGACTACGAATATGTATCCACTTGGAGAATCATCAGGAATTTCGGAAACGTCAATATTGGAAACTTCAACCCATTTGAATCCTCCGGTTGGTAAATGCTGTGACATGGCCCATCCATAAAGGTTGTTCACATCATAATATATAAAGTATTTCTCTTTCTCCTCATGCTTAAAATCATCCATATATGTATTATTTGCTTTACTATATCTGTTCGAGCATTGACTTATACCACCTCGAATGACTCTCTCTATGAATAGCAGTATAACTTCGTCGGTTATCAGCTCTAGTTTCACTTTGAT
Source organism: Dioctria linearis (assembly GCA_963930735.1). Classification (NCBI taxonomy): domain Eukaryota; kingdom Metazoa; phylum Arthropoda; class Insecta; order Diptera; family Asilidae; genus Dioctria; species Dioctria linearis. The sequence continues at coordinate 59,474,613 of OZ005743.1, read as the reverse complement.
GCATTTTAGCATATCATCCCATGTTAAGACTGGCATGGTGTAATAATGTGCTGGATCTAAATTGTAAGTCGTCATGCATACTTCTCGAAAGATCTCAAGCACATCGGCCAATAGGAGAACATCAGTCTTAAAGTATAGATCTGAATATTCAGTGTTTGTGTTTCAAATTTTTGCCAGACCTCTTCAGCATGATTGTAGTCCTCAGTAGATATAACACTGTCAGTCAGTTTATTGTAGAACGCTTCCTGTGTTGGCAAGCTGCGGAAATCCAATTTATCCCAGTCATCAATAAAATCATATGGGTAGACACCTTGCATCCATTATGCGCTGGTCCTCGGTATTTTCCTGTTAAGTGGCAATGATCCCGAACTCGTTCCTCATCAGCTGCAAACGTTTTTTCACATATATGACAGCAAGTATTTTCTATATGTGAACGCCGTTCCTCTTTGGTCAGGGGCTGCATTGGCCTGATGTTCAGCTTTTCCTGTACAGCTATGGATGCAATTTTTTGCAATTCTAATGCAAACCATTGTTGGCAATTCTTGCCTCGATATGCTCTGTAATATGAGAGCTTAACATCATGTTTACAGTGGAAATAGAATCCTATGTTATGAACTTCATGCTCCTGGATTCGCTGTGTATTTTGATCGTTTCCCTGAATCGGCTTCAATATTGACTCAAGATCGGCATACACACAAATCGGGACTGGATTCTTATGGTAATAATTCTTAAATTCCAGCCATTTCTTTTCCTCTGAGGGGAATATAATCCTGCAATCATGTTGTTTCTCGCATTCAGGAATGTGCGATGCTAATTCTTCGGCAGAGTGAAAGTAGAGCAAACATCTGTCGCATATACACTTTCTACCATCACGTTTCGAAGTTTGCTTCGATATGAGTCGGGAAAGATCTTTAATCCAGCAGAAATGATATCTGCCATCATCATCATCGTCATTCATATGATCTTCATCCTGGTCATAGTAATCTTGTAGCATTAAGCGATTTACATGTCACTCCATCCTGTGTTTCGTAAGTCTAACTGGAAATGTGGTGAAGACACGCTCTTTCTCTAGGATGAATACGTTTATTGATAAATCGTTGTGGTTTTCAAATTGCGTAATTGGCTTAAGTGTCATGGGAAATGTTATTCCAGTTAAATTAAGTACAGTCGAATAATGTGGGTATGATGAGGTCCTAGCGGAGTTACTCTTTGCTGCTGCAGGATATAGCGCTGATATTACAGCCCATGCGAAGCATGCTTCATCATTATTTTGTACATTGATGCAAGCTTTCTTTGACGTAATTTTCTTGGTAGGGGTATATACGAAGATTCTCGAAGCTGCCCAGCCCAGCTGTCTTTTCCTGGAATTGTTCCAGCTGAGTGTGTATTGGATCCAAAATGTTTGATTGAAACCACTCCTCTAAGTTATCATCTGCACTAATTGGAGCAGCTCTCGCTTGGAAGTATTTAATGTCTTTTATAATTTCATTATCACCAGTTTCTTTAACAAATTCACCGCAAAACGTTGTAGAAACTTTAATATTAAAATAATGTTTTAAGGTATTTTTAACACGACGCGTAGATAATTTGGTAGCGTATTGCATAAATAGCTTCGGATCGATATGTTTTAAATTTGCAATAACACCCTGTCGAATTCTGTCTGCGAACGCTGTCTTTATTTCCTCCAACTTTACAAAATCACTTCTTCTTACGCGAGTAATTCCTCCACCTCGACGAGGAGTGGAGTTCTCAATAGCGCTCTCACTGCTTTAGTTTGTTCGAGACAGCTTTCGAAATGTCGTTTCCTAGCACTCTTATTGCACTTCCGACATGCAACTTGAAATTTATGCATGTTTCTATTACACTTTTGAGCAATATAGTGTTCATTCACTGAATTTTTTAAACACTCCATCACATCTTTTCGGAAATTTTTATTATTGAAAAAACTTTTATTTACTAACACCGAAGACATTTTTAATTTTTTTATATTTTAAACTAATACTGAGACTTACTGAAACTGAATGATGGCTCCTAGCGGTTTGCTTGCGCTTTTATAGGAACACCTCGCTGTTGCCTTTATACGAATTTGTTTAGAGGAAGTGAAGTGGTATCAAATTACGCGAAGATGCTTATTCGATTAAATTTGTTTACACAGGTGTGCATGACTTATTCAGCGAATTTGTTTACAGCGGTGATATCAAATTACATGAGGATGACTCATTCGATTGAATTTTCTTACACAGGTGTGCATGACTCATTCAGCGAATTTATTTACAGGAAATGAAGTGATATCAAATTACGTAAGGATGGTTCATTCGATTAAATTGGTTTACACAGGTGTGCATGACTCATTCAGCTTAAATGCGAATTTGTAAACAGGAAGCGGGGTGATATCAAATTACGTGAGGATGACTCATTTTTTACGTTATTCAGCTGCGCGGATTGGTTACAACAGGATTAAACTTGTTTTGGAAGATTGCCTATAAATTAAGGAGCTGAATCAGATTCACTATGAGGTTCATTCCGGAGTTCAAATAAATAAGAAGCGAGGAGAAATAATAACAATGCCTAACGCAATGGATGAACTAAAGAAGTTGGAGCAGTACCAACAGTCCCTGAAGACCTGCCAAATGGAGTTGGATAAAGAGTGCAAGATTCGTGGAGCGAGAAGGTGTACAACTACATTTGAAGCTCCTGCGGTTCTGTATTTGGAGAATTATAAACAATTTCTTCCTTCACGATACAACACAATCGGACGATACTTTAAGTAAAACAAATGCCCAGTGAGATTTCTCGGTGATTAACAGAGGACCAATCGAGCGATCATATAAAATTGAATTTATTCAGAATGATATTAATCTGTATCCAATTATTTATTATAACCGTTGAATAATAAAAATGGGAAAAATGTGAAAATAATTTTTTTTAATTAGTCGTGATAATGAAGGTCAAGTTTAGTACTGCTGCTCCACAAGTTTATATGATTGATTATGAACCCAGAAAAGGACCATGGGAGACATATACTCTGGATCGCTTTCGCTTCCAAGATAGGATTAGTAGAACTTGAGATATATTCTTGCCAATTTTGGATATGAAGCACAGAGAAAAAGTTTATAATTTAAGATTTAATGATGTGAATAAATATTAATAAAAAACAATTTTTTCATAAAACTTATGACTTTTCAATACACACTCCTAGATGCAAAACTCTCGCTTTCTTTACTTGACGGTGCGAAGAGGCCATATCAAATTACCAGCCACCTGACCACGGAGGCTTTAATTTCCACTACTTCTTACAAGCAGCCGTGATCTATTTTTAGATATCATGATCACTCTTGGATTTTTAATCCGCAGTTGTTTTTTTTTCAGCAAAAGAAATTTTCAATTATAACTACTCATCTAAGACAACATATCAGCTGTTGTTTTTTTTCAGCTATTGAGAATCTTTCATAAATTTGTTTACTTTACTCGGCTCTGTCAGAATTTTGTTTACATTTTTCGACTGCGATTTTGTTTACGTTTTTCGGCTATACGAATTGTATATGAAAAGAATCAAATTAGGAGCATTACACCTGAAGATCAAAAATAAGGCTATTTCATTTCTAAGTCATCATATCTACCTACGTTAGTTGTTGTTGTTGTTAATTTAATAACATGGTACTGAATATAGCCTGGTAGAAAATCTTTTAGTATGACGTAGAGTGTATATTTGTGTGTGTGTGTAAATATCGCTCAATTTGTTTACTTTACTCGGCTGCGATTTTGTTTACATTATTCGGAATTTGAGTATCGGACATATCCAAGTCAGCATACCTACATACATTGGTTGTTGTAGTATCCTCCTAAAAGAAAACTTCAAGATGATGTCAAATTTTCAGTACAAAAGCGACCTCAGCCCCCCCCCCCCTCCCCAGAACCCTCAGTGATCCATCAAAATAGTTGGAATCTACCTTGCACTTTTTGTATGGAAAAAGTGTCGCAGAACTGTCATAGCGTAACTACTATAGTTGCATTCACAGGCACAAAAATGTACTATATCCTTGAAGAAAGTGCGGTCAATCGGAGTCAGTTCCTGAATTTCGTCCCATTTACTGCCAATTGCATCGAGAGCAAGGTTAATACCGACGTTAGTATACAAGGATTGTACGTCGAAGGTTACTAGTTTGTTTGAGGCTGGTAGTGTTATGTTGTTGATTGAGTTCTTCAAGGATATAAATTTTTTTAAGTTTAAGTCCGGATCAAGAACGGGTTTTAGAATATTGCCAATGAATTTTGATAGATTGTATCCAGGTGTATTTATGTTGGCCACTACGGGCCTTAATGGGAGGCCATCTTTGTGGATCTTGGGGAGGCCATATAGCTTTGGACAGGTTTGTGTTTCAGTGGTAAATTGGGCCTTCTATAACTTGTTTATCAACTGTTCATCGAAAATGCGTTTAACAATTCTATTATTTTTATTGATTAATCTTCTTGTTGGAACATTATTTAAAGTTGTGTAAGTGCAGTTGTCATCCAACATGTGTGTCATCTTGTTAGTGTAGTCATCCTTAGTCATAATGACAGTTTTATACCCCTTGTCTGCATTAATGATGTAGACATCTGTGTTGTTTTTGAGGAATCTCTTTATTTCTTTATAGCAATGGATTAAAAAATTGTCGGTTCTACCCAGTCTGTGATGTTTAATATAGTTAAGCATCAGCCAATATGTTTTCAATGTCTGCTATTAGATGAACTATTGGAACTTCACTGTTAGTTGTAGACATGTTAAATTTTGGGCCGAAACTAAGAATGATGATAGCTTCAATAGGGATAGTGATGTCTGTTAGGTTTACTACGCAGTCTTTGTCAAATTGTGTTTTTGCGTCATGCAAGGGAACAGGACCAGTGTATGAGCCGGAACCGATTTTCTTCAAACTTTGCACACTACTCCCGTTTCACTCACAAATCACAAATATGAAAACAAAATTGTGCGGAAAGTTATAGTTTCTGAGATAATCGACTTTAAAATTCCCGAACTTTGTACTGCAATTCACAACACAATTTGACATTCTCACATTTAATTAACTCTTCTTCTTCTTTTTAGTATTAAAAAGAGGCAGTGGTAGGTATGTATATACTAACCTTCCAAGCATTTGGGTTACCAGCATTCCGTTTTTTATTCATTACGAATATTCAATTGATGTGTAGTAACAGCACCCCTGTCAGCCTGCCTGTGTGTGTGTGCTTCTTTAATAAAAGTTTTTCTATTCCATTCTAAGTAAATGCTGTTACTACACATCAATTGAATATTCGTAATGAAAAAAAAACGGAATGCTGGTAACCCAAATATTCGGAAGGTATGTATTTCATTCTTGTTTCGACTTAAAAGAAGAAGAAGAGTATGTGTACACGCACCAATAAGTTGAATTGCCTTCTTGCTGCTACCTAAAAGAAGAAGAAGAGTAAATTAGTTGTGAATTGCAGTGAATTTCAGTACAAAGTTCGGGAATTTTAAAGTCGATTATCTCAGAAACTATAACTTTACGCACAATTTTGTTTTCATATTTGTGATTTGTGAGTAAAAAGGGAGTAGTGTGCAAAGTACTGGTCAGGCACCTTAGGTAATACCTGATTTTCTGATAGTCGAACGACAACGTGAGAGGTCCGTCCTTTTCTTCTTTTAAAAGCTCATAAAAACTTTTGCCTCTCACTTTATGTACTTTTCGTTTTGCCGTTAAATTTTATTTTTTTCTAGCATCTTTAGAAATTTCTATTTTATTATTTAACTCAATATATTTCATTTATCTGTAGATGGGGACTCGAAGCTAATATTATATTTCGTAAGAAAGTATGATTCCGTGAGTTTTAGAGATTCTTGTACTTAATACTCATTTTGATACATTGTCCACATTTCTCTTATATTTAGTTCTAATGGAAGACAAAGGCGACCTAACCTCACTCTACAATAATGTGACTCCACCGACTAAGGAACTAATAAACTCCATTACTTTAGTCTGCTTATCTATGTTGCCCAGAGAAATCCTGTTGCCATTTGAAGGTGCTTGGCCGATTGTCCATACTTTTTAGCAATTATTACAATCCTGTTTTTGATTAGTAGACGTCTATTTGTGTCCATTTCAGTCATTGAATAAATAACTAATAAGGAAACGGCATATCGGGTAAACCTGAGCCACTCGGTGAAATGTATTAGTGTGGTGTAGTTGTATGTTCTTGGCGTTGCCTTTGTACGATTGACATAATTTAGCCACCAATGACAATTCAATTGTAAACAAACAAACCGGCATTGGTAAAATGTTAAATTTTTTGCCACTGTTGTTTATTTTTATAAATATTTCATTTTAATTTTGATAGAAACACTATAATTAATTAGTAAAGCTATTAAAGTTACTTGAAGAATGCTTTCCCACGACTATAACTCTGTTCGTTCCTGCAGCACAACACATCGCACTTCATTACGGTTGTTTAAGGCTCCGGAGTCTCTATTACATAAAATATCGTTCACAAAAGAATATTTTACACTTATTTCACACTACTATTAAGTAAAAATCCTGTTAAATTATTTATTTATTAGACTATCGCGAATTCAAATCCGCGACCTCATTTTCTTGTCATTTCTCCTCCCCCCTCCCCCACGCGACCATTGGTCACTCTGTCATTGAATTGCTTAAACACGTACACTGTATTCGCACGATACCCCGCATCCTTATTAATTATTTATTCAATGATTTCAGTAAATAAAATAATTACCTCGCAGAAACTCAACTTCAACAAACAACGTGTATTCTTGTTGAGGAATACTTTTCAAAGTACAAAATTTATCAAATTTATCAAGGACAGAAACTTGTACGAAAATGTAAAAATAAAAATTAGGAACTTTAGGAATATTAACGACAAATTTGTTTCAATTCTTTGAATTTATAGAATTGATATTTAATTTTATTTTTAGAGTAAATAAGTTGTAACTTTGCTTTTTTTGCAGTAATTATTATATATTATAGCTTGTTTTAGATGTATAGATGTATATGCTAAGTACGTACAAAAAGAATTGTATATTGTTGTTTGTACAACAATAAATGAATTGAATTGAATTGAATTCCGGTAGAATGTTGCTGGTGAACTCTATTGTTTTCAGTACCGGGAAATTATTGCACTCTATAGATTTTTCTTATAGGCAACTGAAGTTGGAAGCTACCGAGCGATGGAGCGAGTATGACTACTGGCGTATAGAAGCGGGAGCGTGGGAATTCTTTATGTGTTAGAATGGTGGCATGCTACAAACTCAAAATAAGAAAGAGTACCGTTAAAGTAAATGCAAATACCAATGAAATAATTATTTGCATATGGCAAGCTCTATTCCAATGTGTAATAAACCGAGATATTTCACGGAGGTATGCAGCTTTGCATCAAAATCGATTGTGATGTCAAGCGGATTTAATAACAATAATAATAATAATATTTATTCATGAGAAGTACGCAAGAATTACATCTAATATTGTACAAAAAATAAATTCGGTTGGTAAATTTACGAAACTAAACTAAAGTTAGCTTTTACGTAATTCATTATTGATTAATATAATTTAGTTCAGTTTAATTTAATTCAATATAATTCAATTTAATTCAACTTATATTCTAAGAAAAAGGTAAATGAAGTAGCATGTAACAAGAAAAGAAAAAGAAAAAGAAAAAGAAAGTGAAATTTTTCAAGAATACGAAATCAAAATAAAAAGCAAAAAGAAAATTTAATTAGTGACTAGAAACATCTTGAGAAACCTTCTGAAAGCTGCCCCCACTCTGAACTCCCTAACGCTAGTAGGCAAAGTATTCCAAATACGTAGGATTTGAACGAAGAAAGAACCCTCAAGTATTGTTATATTACAGCGCATTAATAGTAATTTATTATGTCTAGTTGATAGGATAAATCGTATTCGACAGTACAGATATTCGGGCTCCTTTGTTTGCAGCAGCTCATAAAGAAAAATAACTGCCCTCCAATTTAAAAATTGTACAAACTCGCGTGATCAAAATGACGCAATGCATAAATAAACCTAATACAGTCGTTGAACGCAACTTCAATTCGTCTTGCGCAAAGTGAGTCAAGTTTTGGGAAAAGTATGTATGTATGTATGTAAAGTACGGTAATAGAAAAACTTTGACTAGTTGTGAGCGAAGATTAGGTGATAATATGCTAGCTGAGAGCCAGAGACTATGCCGTCCCACATATACCATGCCCATTAAGTCCTTGAGATAACCGCAGCACTTCATTTGCCTGTCTAAGCGAACTCCCAGATTCTTGACTTGACTCATGAAAGGCAGGATGGTCCCATTTAGCGTTATGGGAGAGACATCCGCGAGGTCAAAAATAGTTTGGCTAAATAGTATACACTGATATTTTAGCGGATTTAAGATCAGATCACTGTTACATGACCATTTTGTAATTCGGTCAATTTCACAATTCGTACGCTCAACACAGTCTTCTATAAGTCCGATCGGCCTGTTGCAGTAAAGTTGAACGCCATCCGCATACAGTTGAATTTCAACATCCTGCAGTACATCAGGAAGATCGTTAATATATGTACATGCAGAAAAGGAGGGGTCCAAGAACCGACTCCTGAGGAACACCTCGGAAAAGAGGAAGAGTATCAGAAATCTCACTGTTGACTATCACTCTTTGCTCTCAGTTTAACAGGAAATTCTCAATTAAATTACTGGCCGATTTAGAGAAATGGTGAAAAAGAAGCTAAATTTCGACGAGTAATACGCAAGTTTGGCTGCGAGGATTGCCGAACTAACCGCATTCCGGGCTTTTGTGTGAGTATTTCTAGCAGTGGTGGACTAGAAACGCCTTAATCTACGGTAAAAATATTCCCGTTCTATGATTAAAGAATATGTGGATTAAACCAGGGGCAGTCATTCGATCTTGGATGCTTTACTTTAATGGGAGCAATAGTTTCAGCTGAGCATCAACTGCCCTACAGTAATAAATATCGTTAGTAGTATATGAAAACTACCAGTACCAGTTGTACTAGGTGCGAGAGGGACAACATGTTTTTGTCCCAGTTTGAGCCCATTGGCGTGCATTTCTTATGGCTGTTAGGTGGATCTTTAAAAAAAAGCTCTGGAAACATAAAACGAGTAAAAAATTCTGTGCGACTATGAGTTGTCGAAAGTCTTGCATGTGTAAATTAAATGGCGACGCTGGAATTCTTTCCATTAAATGGGTGGATCGAGCTTTTTTGTCCCACTTTGCTATGGTGAACGTGTGTGGGAATGGGAGATCATACGTGCTATGATGAGCTTCACTTGGAACAAACGAGTATGGTAGCTTAAGCAGAGAACCTATGGAGGTCGAGCCACTTTGGAATGTAAACGTGTATGGGAATGGGAGATCATCATGTTGTGATGATCTTTAGTTGAAACGAGAGAGTAGAAAATGAGAACGTAAACAAAAATCAAAAACGAAAATAAACAAGCGAAAAAGCTAGAATTGGTCTAAGACCAATTCTTTTGATACTCTAATTAATGCACGTATGAAATTTCGTATGGTCAACCATTTGAGCAATTTTGATTTTTTGCATTGGTTTCTCGCTTATATTTCTAGAACGTCTCGTCGGACAGAAAAAATGATTATAACCAATTTTATAGGATTTCTTATTCTGAAGAAGTTTTTGGTACAATGAAAATGTCTAGGACTGATCGTTTTCAAAGTATATGTAAAAAACCAAAATTCTTATATAGCAACATCAAGAAGGGGTTGCCCGATTTAGCACATTTTTGAAATTTTATTTGCTATCAGTATGAAAACACAGTGTACCAAATTTCAGCTTTCTATGTCGACGTATTCTCAGGTAGTGTCCAAATATATCGCGGAAAACGAAATTTTTGTATGGCAACCCCATGAAGGAGTTGCTCGATTTATCGCATTTTCGAACTTAATTTTACTTTTTTTTTTATGTTCGTGTACAAAATTTCAGCTTTCTAAGTGAACGCGTTCTCGAGTTATCGTGCGCACGGACGGACAGACAGACGGACATGCAAAAATCAAAACAACTTTTAATTTTATGCGGGGGTGTCCAATCCATTTTGCTCTACCATCATTATTTCTGTGCGTTACAAACGGAATGACAAACTTGCTATACCCTATAGATTTCATCTAGGGTATAAAAAGAGTCGAAACTATAATATTTGATTGTTGGTGTCTCGTTCAACTTGCTTGTTTTTTATTTAAATACCCGTAAAAGTAATAAATTTCACAGCACAATCCTAAAACAATAATTGCTCCTGCTGGAAATTTTAATGTATTGAAGATATATTTTGATGAGTTTGACTGCAACAATGGCTGGTTGTACGGGCCACAAACATCTCTACCGTTTGCATAGACACACTTTGGGGAGCGACGTATATGTTTTGCTTCAATGTCTTCTGGACAATTCGTAGCACACATTTCCAGGGAGCAAAAGTGACACTTTATTTAATCTTTAAGATTTGTGTCAACTATGAGCTGAAAACGTGGTTGGGAGTTAAACGAAAAACACGAAATGATGGTTGTATTAATTTTTAGTGAAATTTTTTTATTTTTTTGGATAAAGTGAAGATTTAAAAATCCGCCCTTTGTGTCGTCTTTACCGTTGTTAAATAGCGGACTGTAAATTTAGTATGGTTGAAAAAAGAAAATTTGGAAAATTTGCTGGCATCAAATTGGCTCACAGGGCCAAATTTCCTTCAGGAGAATTCGGAGTCATGGCCACCTTTACCAATAAACAAAGATTTAGGAGACGCTATAGAGCGAAAGGAATTGAAAACAGTTCTGACCTGTACTCTAATACGGGATATCGTCGCATCCTGCAAATACATTAACAATTTCAGAACCCTTCGTCGAGTATTTGCTTATCTGATGAAATTTGTGGGGCAATATGAAGACACATCAAATCCTTGATGTTCCAGTGTTACCCAGCTGTACATTAACTAAAATCATATCACCCGAAGAATTAGAAAGTAGCCTTAACGCTATATTTTATGTGGTACAAAGAGTAAAGTTCAATGTCGAAATCCGAGCAATAGAGCGAGGAAAGTGCTTGCCGGCCTACAGCCAAATAAAAACTCTGAACCCTTTCATCGAAGATAAAGATCATATGCCATTATTGAGAGTAGGAGGTAGCCTTCAAAGTGCTGACCTTCCTTATGAAGCTACTTACCCTATTCTCCTCCCAAAAGATCATCCTTTCATCCTTTCTTATATAAACTATTTACACTTAAAACTTTATCACGCTGGTGCCCAAGCTCTAGTAGTCGCGGTTCGTGAAAAGTTTTGGGTAGTAAACATTAGAGACATTGCGAGAAAGGTTCTTCATTCTTGGTACTAATATCATATGCCCTAAGTCCTCGTATTCTGTCATGAATCTGTGTATTGTTTTTTTAGGTCCGGATCTTTGCCAAGTCTGCGGTCCACATATAGAAATCTCTTTAACGCTGTTGTGTATGAGTTGCCTAGTAAAGTGCTACTGTTTCGCTTAAATGGAAATTTAATTATTTGGCGACCATCTACTTGTCGTTTAACATTTTTCACGAAGCTTTGTTCACACTGTAATTGGTCTGATTTCGAATGCATCTTAGGATTTTCTACCTCTTCTAACTCCCAAAATCTCTCTAATGCTAGATTTAGCGAATATTCGTTTTCATATGACTCACAATTTGTCGCGAAATTACACCTCAGCTGTTGATATTTTGCTGACGTTTTACAATTTCCAGATATGACCCACCCTAAAGTGGTGTTTAGCAGTACAGGCAAATTTGCTCCAAGACGAATTTGACCTTGGTCTAATAAATTGAAGAATGTCGAAGCTCCCAGGAGAATACGAATTATACTTTGGATGTTGAAATGTGGATCGGCTATAGACACGTTCGATGGTATATCCCATTCATCTACATCTACTTCCCTGTCTGGCTGAATGGCGGTTATTTTCGGTAGACTCCAGGCCTTTATTTTCATTGTGCTTTGATCGAATCTCGATCTCACCTTTATTATAGTGCTATGACGAACCTTGGAACTGATGTTTCCAATTCCACTTATCTCCCCTTCTATTTTGCTGCGCTTAAGGTTTAATGTCTGTGCTAGCTTTTCAGTTATAAAATTTAACTGTGAAGCAGAGTCTAGTAAGCCCTCGCTGGTAAAAATATGTAGTCACAATTCCCAACTTCTACAATTGCAGTGGCTAAAATGACTTGAGAATCAAATGAGTTCACAGTTTGAGACTTCAACGAATGAAGGGAAGTAGAAGCCGAGGCTGCAGCTTGTTCGAACTTTGTTGCATTATGGCTGACGACGACGATGTTTGAGCATTGCTCAATGATAAATTGTCATGAAACCGCTGCACCGAATTATTGTACCGATGAAGCAATGAATGGTGCGGTTCTGAACAAACCTTACATTTGGATGAAGTACATTTTTTTACCGAATGACCCTTCGAAAGACAATTAATACACAGGCCCAATTTTTTGGTTTCCAGAAAACGATTCATTACACTGAGCTCGATAAAATTCTTACATTGAAATATGTTGTGATCAGATTGACGACAATACGCACATTGACTTTTAGTGACGGTTAATGCAGTTGAATTGACCCTTGGTTTAAAAATGTTGGGTTGAACTTTACCTTGAAACGGTTTCGAGTTTAATTCCTTATCCTCTAAAACCAGCGATCTTGTTGTTAAAAATTTAGAGTATTTTTCCCAAGTTGGCAATTCACTCATATCTAGTGAGTCTTCCCATTTGTTTCTTCTATCGGAATCTATTTTTTCTGATGCTATATAGATCAACATTGTGTCCAAAATCTCCTCGTCTCTGCCCAGAGACTTGAGTGACTGAAGATGTGAATTTAATTTGTCTAGTAAGGATCTTACAGAGTATGCACTAGCCTTATTTACTTTAGAAGCATTAAAAATCTCTTTAATATGCGCTAGGAAGATTATACATTTATTATTATAGCGATCTTCAAGTAGCGTTTTTGCTTTCACATAATTTTCATTGGTAATATCAAGGTTCTTTATTACATCAAATGCTTGCCCACTTAAGCAGTTCCTGAGGTGTTGCAATTTTTCTACCGGACTCAAATCTGTATCTAAATCGACTAAGGTTTTAAAGGTGCTCGCGAAATTTGAATATTCGGTATATTTTCCTGAGAGCTGCGGGAGTTTTAATTTTGGAAAATTACTGGATTTCGCGACAGCTGTTGATAAATTAAATGATAAATCGCTTCTGTTGTCCTTCTGTTTGATTTCTGATAGCAAATTTAAAATAATAGACTTTGTCGAACAGTACAACTCTTTTATTTCACATTGTACCGAATCGCCCTTATCACCTGTATCTACAAGTTTATCGATAGCCGACTGCACTGTAAATGCCAGTAAACCCAGCCTACATTCTAAATCATGCCTTTGGATCTTGTCTTTATTAGCATCAACATATTTTTTGATCCTAGTCATACACCCCTTAGTATTGCTACGTTGTGACTTGAGTAGTTTAATTTACTCTTCATTTGACATTTTTACGTTCTTGAATTATGTTGATTTTACCTGACCAAGCGATGAGGAAAGGAAGGGAACTATTTATTACGAGTTAACTTAGAGCTTCAATAATTAAGTTTTCTAATTAGAACGTTCACAATTATGCGTTCTGGTAACCCGGAATTCGACTAAAGCTTACAACTACAAATAAAATATTGGTTCAATCTCACCCTATTTCCAATTTCTGTCTAATCCAAGTACACTATCGTTTTTATGTACACATACATATGTATCTCATATTATTTTAAGCTGGTTTCACCTTCTTATATACTCTCTGTTCCGACCACAATCGTTAATTTACCAATTTATTACAACTTATCTTAATATGCCACAAGCTCTTCACGCTCTCAGTCACATTGTGTTAAGCCCTTTACGCGCACGATAAAATACGAGCATGGTCACTACGAAAGAAATATATATAGAACCCGTTGTTTTGGCTTGACTTTTTGTATGTCGCGCGTCAGCCAAACTCACTATTTTATTACACGCTGATTGAGCTTATAATTTTCACTTTGTGCGGTATGCAGTGCCGAAATGATGTAAGCAGTGATGAAATGATGTAAGCAGTGCTGAATTGAAGTAAGTAGTGCTAAAATGATGAAAGCAGTCCTGAAATAATGGAACCGCTTCTCTTCCGCTATAATTTCTAAGCTGAGTTTTACGACGACGAATTTGCAAATTCCCACATATAAAAAGTTATTCATATACTGCGTTCACCGCACGATTCGACTATCCGATGCCTTGAGAAGCTTTTATGCGAATACGAATAGATTTAATAATAAGCCGATCAAATCGCAACTTAATGAAGCCGTTTATAAATGTTTACGAACACTTCTGCCGATATGCTATCCGGCTCGACGGAAAAAAGTATTAAATAGCGGACTGTAAATTTAGTATGGTTGAAAAAAGAACAAAGCTTTTGAATTCACGACTTTTCAGGCTAGAGGTTACACAAGAACTGAAACTAATATTCAAGAATGCTTCAGCTCGTTCTACATCGGTTTAGTACTAAATACATGTATATTGTACAACTGTTTCTATTTACTACGATCTACAACTGAGTTCCTTACTTTATTTTACAGGGTGTATATGAATTGAATAGTCCTGATTTTCCAACCGTTGTAGATTAAACATTGCGTTTGCGGCGTTTGGTTAAGTTCGTCGATCTGTCGTTTGTTATGAATCTACAGATCATAACCTTACCCTATATACAATTACTCACCAACCACACGAATTCATTATCGGCTCACCAAATACTTATCGCAATGATAATCAAATTTCTCATACCTACCTTTCTAAAAACAAAAACGACAAACTTATGTACATCGTACATACATAAATTTCAATCACCTTTTCCTCAGTCACAAAAATGACAAACATATGTACATCGCTACATATATACATTTTTCAGGTGCATTTCTTTACGCCACAAAAATGACAAACATATGTACATCGCTACATATATACATTTGTCAGGTGCACTTCTTTACGCCACAAAAATGACAAACATATGTACATCGCTACATATATACATTTTTCAGGTACATTTCTTTACGCCACAAAAATGACAAACATAAGTACATCGCTACATATATACATTTTTCGGGTGCATTTCCTTACGTCACAATAATTTTATAAATATGTACATTCTTACATATAAATTTCTCGATCGCACCAAACAAAAGATATAATTGGCCACCCGCAAGAAATCAACCTTTGTACTTCTTGACGTGTGTCCAAATATCAAGAATTATTGCATCTCTTGCAATTTGATGCCTATACGGCGCTTGGAATTGCGATCGATTATGATCAAAGTCCATCGTGTGACCCATGGAAA
This sequence comes from Dioctria linearis, assembly GCA_963930735.1. NCBI lineage: Eukaryota > Metazoa > Arthropoda > Insecta > Diptera > Asilidae > Dioctria > Dioctria linearis. Next base: position 59,459,217 of record OZ005743.1, on the reverse strand, counting down.
TTCCAAATTTCACAAGGCAATAAACTTTGATTTTTATGTGCTTACCTAGGTGGGTACTCAGTTATTGATATTGATCAATAATAGCAAAGAAATGAAAACTAAGCATTTCTGATCAATATCGATTAATTGCAAGCCAAAATATATTACCTTTGCCCCAAATAAATTATTTGCCTACCCTGGGAAAATCGATTTATGTGGAAGGGAGTATCATCCCACGTTAAATTTTTAAATAAAAGACGAGTATCGGGATAGGAAAAATCAGAAGTATTATTCACGTTACAGAAGTATTATTACATTAAAAGAAGTATTATTATATCAGAAGAAGTATCTTGACATAAGAGAAGTGTTATCACTTTCAAGAAGTATTATTATATCAGAAGAAGTATTATTATATCAGAAGAAGTATCTTGACATAAGAGAAGTGTTATCACTTTCAAGAAGTATTATTATATCAGAAGAAGTATCTTGACATAAGAGAAGTGTTATCACTTTCGAGAAGTATTATTATATCAGAAGAAGTATCTTGACATAAGAGAAGTGTTATCACTTTCAAGAAGTATTTAGAAGTATTCCTGCAAGTAACTAGAGAGTCCCCTACCAAAGGTAAGGCCTCTAGTGAAAAAACTATAAAGTAAAGTGACAAAAGTTTGTAAACAGTCCTTAAAGCATTCCTAGCTAAGACATTAAGTAACTAAAATAAATTTGAATAAACAGTTATTTTAAAATTAAAATCTGTGCAAGTGTTTTTAAATACAAGGTCCCGATAGTCTATTTAAGACTATCTCCAGAACCCTTGTTGTACAGGCGGTACAACATAAAAATTGGTGGCAGCGGTGGGATTGTTTTGGGTTAGTAAGACCTAAAAATCTAGTAATCTACCAACCCGACGAACGACGAAAACCGTTTACATGTGCTGGCCAGGAACAGATCCTGATATCAGAGCACAAGACTCTGACGTAGTTCCCGGACTTGCAAACGTGTTCATTCCGGAAGAAGAGGAATTCCCTGACGCTGACTGGGCGCTAATTGAAAGCGTGCCAATAGAGGTAATTGAACGTGCCCTGGAAGATACAGACGAGGAAGAGCGTGAAACAGCAGCCCGACAGTACGAGGAAAACGTAACGACGTTACTCCAGCAGGACTACACCTCACCAACAGAGCTGTACGGCATTCTACACAACTATTGCAACCAGGACGACCCGGAGGCTACCTGGGATTCCGTAGCTTTCCAGAGGTTAGCATCATCCATAAATCAAAAGAACGCGCTAGTTGCCGAACTCTAAAGTTAGTATAAATAATAATATTTCAAATTTTATTCAACTAAATTTAATTATATTTATAATATCATATTTTACATTCTAAATTTAATTGTCTTTATAATATCATTTTAAATAACACAATATTTTTGTACCAAATGAAATCTGACTTCTTTTCCTTTTAACCAATCAACCAACAAAAATTTTTTTTTTCTCTTCTCTCACATCACAAGTGTCAAGTGTTAAAGTGTTATTTGTAAAGCTCAAGTGCTCAAGTGATATCTTTTCTCTCTCCGCTTCGTGTAATACTTCTCCGGAACTTCAATACAAGAAGTTTCGTCAAATTCATTAAACATATTAATTGAGAAAATTCTCCGGAACTTCAATACAAGAAGTTTCGTCAAATTCATTTTAATAATATTTGAGATATTTTCTCCGGGGTTTGGAACTAAAAATCTCGTCACATAATTTTTTTTCATTCCTATAAGTGTGTAATATAAAATTTTTTTTTTCTCTCAAACTGTAACATTCCGTTTTCTCACTAAAATTTTTTCGTAACCATTTTCACGAGGCGAAAAAAATTCCTAGGTGTTAAGGATAGCCTAGTACCAGGATTAAAAATCCATCGGAAGAAATCGCGAAAAAGAATTCCAACTACTCCAAATATGGCTGATAAGCTCAGCATAAGTGACGCTAAATCACTTATCCCGGAATTCGATGGAACTTCCATTGAGCTACATCGGTTCTTGAATATTTGCGAAATGTTCCAAAAAGAAGAAACTTCGGCACCGGAAAAGGCCTTATTCTTACAGATAATTAAAACCAAATTAATAGGTAGAGCCTACGACGTTATTAAATATTCGGACGCCGAAACATGGGAAAAATTGCGGGAAGAATTACAAGACCGATTCTTCGAAACACGCTCTAGACTGTCTATACAGAACGAAATCCTCTCTCTCAAACAATACGGAAAAGAAGACGTAAAAGAATACGCTTTCCGAGCCCGAAAATTGCTCGCCTTGTATGATGAAACGACATCTTTTCTTACAAGTGACGCAGCACTAACTAAACTCCTGGTAGCCGAGAATGACAAAATGGTTCTCAGGGCTTTCGAGGACGGATTAAAAGATGACCAAGTTCGTCTTTTAACTAAAGCCCAAAGGAATTCTTCATTCAAAGAAGCAACCAAATTCGCTATCGAACAGTCCGAGAGGAACCCTTCTTCTAACGATCGACCTCTCTCTTGCTCAAAATGCAACAGAAAAGGTCACACGTCAGAAACCTGTTATTCATCTAAAGTCAAAACAGAGAGCCCCAAAGTGATTTGCTCGTATTGTAAAACGCCAAATCATCACATACGAGAATGCCGAAAAAGATTGTTTAACCAACGGTTGCTCAATTCGCGGCCCCCTAATACATTTCTGCAACAAAATTCATATCCACGGTATCAACGACCTGGAAATTCTCAATACCAGCAACCAAATAACACCCATTATATGCAGCCAAATCAACGGCAAACAAACAACTTTCAATACACACAGCCAAATCAACGGCAGTCATATAATTTCGAAAACCAACGGAAATCTAATAATTCGCAGCCCTCTAATATAAGATCCGCAACTAGAATATTGGAATCAAAATCCCCATTCAAAAAACATCCAAGTTCAGATACGAGAAAACGTTCGGAAAACGATCTTCGGCGAGACGAGTTAACAGAAACTCAGTCTCGCCTCAACTTAATGACAATATCCGCAGATGTTCACTCTCAACCCCAAGATTACACAGAGAAATAATTCTCCCTTTGAATTCCGATCAGCAGTCGCTAGTTCTAACGATCAGGAACTCAATAACAGCATTTGAAACTAGTACATTTTTAATAGACACGGGTGCTGAAATTTCAGTACTTAAGGCCACCACGGCGTTAGGTAACGCTATCGTAAATAAAGGAAAATCCATACAGGTAACCTCATTGGCAGGAAAACCTCTATGCACATTAGGAACTGCGGAATGCAATTTCCAAGCAGAAGGTATATCTTTCCTTCATGACATCCACATGGTAGAAAGCAATTTTCTATTGAAACATGATGGAATATTAGGTCATGATTTCCTAAAAAGATTTTCCTGCATTATTAATTATGAGAACAAAACTCTCATACTCAAATTAAACGAAGTGTCCCCTGAAAATAAAAATAAAATGGAATCAAAAGTAATTCCAAAAGCAGCTAAAAAAGCTAGCAAAACAAATTCTAATTCATGCATACCACAAGCTGGTCAAGAAAAACTTAAATCGAATGGAGCCAAAAGCATAAAAATACCGGCCCATACACAAAATAAAATGGAATCAAAAGTAATTCCAAATGCAGCTAAAAAAGCTAGCAAAATAAATTCTAATTCGTGCATACCACAAGCTGGTCAAATGAAAAACAAATCAATCATAGTCGGAGCTGAAAGTATAGAAATACCGGCCCGTACTCAATTAGTAGCAAAATTAAAAATCAACAAAAGAGGCACCTTTTACTGCAAACATCAAGAATTGGAATCTGGAGTAATAATTGGAAATACACTGATCAAACCTGACGAGGATGGTCATGCCAATATTCTCCTACTGAATCCCAATGAACAAGATGTCGCAATTAATAAAATGACATAAGCCCTCAGTTGCAAAATATTAATAAATATAATATAATAAAATTATATCCGAACAAAGATCCTTTAAAAGAAAGACTACAAAAACTCAAAAATGAGATAGATCTTTCTCATTGCAACGCGGAAGAAGCGCACTCTATTCTAGATATGTGTCGTAAGTATAACGATATTTTTTACCTAGAAGGAGACTTCCTAACTTGCACTAATGCTACAGAGCACGAAATTCCTATACTACCTGGAAAAACCTACGGTCAACATAAGACCGTATAGATTACCTCAAGCTCATCGCGAGGAAATTAATAATCAAATCAACAAAATGCTAGACGAAGAAATTATTAGTCCTAGCTCAAGCCCATGGAACTCCCCATTACTGCTAGTACCCAAAAAACCCGATGCCGCAGGTAACAAAAAGTGGAGAGTAGTTGTTGATTTCAGGCGCCTAAACGACATAACAGTCGGCGACGCCTTCCCTTACCAAATATCATAGATATTTTGGATCAACTAGGAAAGCTAAGTACTTCAGTACTTTAGATTTAGCTAACGGTTTTCACCAGATCCCCATGAATAGGAATGATAAAGAAAAGACTGCGTTCAGTACACCCTACGGACATTATCATTACAATCGAATGCCTTTGGTTTAAAACGGCACCAGCCACATTCCAAAGGCTGATGAACAATGTCCTAATTGGTCTACAGGGTTTTGAATGTTTTGTATATATGGATGATATAATTATCTATGGATACAACCTAGCAGAACACAATGCTAGGCTTGAACACATTTTTGAACGACTACGCAAGCATAATCTCAAGTTACAACCTGAGAAATGCCACTTTATCAGTAAAGAAATAGCCTATTTAGGTCACCTGGTGACTGAAAATGGAGTGATACCAGATCCCTCTAAGATCAAAGTAGTCAGAACTATCCAGTACCCAAAAGGAAAGAGATATTAAATCTTTCCTAGGTTTCGTTGGCTATTACCGCCGCTTTATTCCGAATTTCGCTAAAATAGCTA